>JAECUM010007576.1:0-112006 GCA_016617855.1 Megalonaias nervosa | reverse complement strand
CGCAGATGAAACTTCAAACGCTGTCTCTGTTGATAATGGTTCAGCTTCCTTATATCTACTTCCAACATCAACGACAGTTAATGCGTATTTGTATGTGCGTGATTGACGTTTACCAATTTTAATGGTGTCATGTGGTAAAAATAAAATATCTGCTTGATGAACCTCATTAGGGACGCTGACATCAAAATGTGAATATTGAATATTTTTAGGTGGTGGTAGATAAATTTGCCATATTGCCTGTCGTGCTAACCAAGCTGCAGCAACAGAACGTGAAATTTTTGCTGCTTCAGATAATTTAGTAATAGCTGATCTACCTCCCCAATATCCTCTTGGGCTATAATAAATGGATTCCATTATAATATTTATATAATTAATTACCAGCCCCTAACATTATTTTACTTTTCATGGCAGATTTTACTAGAAAACTAGCTAATTTATCTCTAACAGATTTATTGGGTATAGAATTTAATGCATGAATCAATTTTACATCTGCGAGATGCTTTTGTTGTAAATCTTTACTTCTATACGCAACGTCATGAACATGACACGCTTGATCAATCTTATTTACTGGATGCTCTCCTGATCTTGGTTGATCTTGATTATCAAGTCGGATATCAAGTCGAGTTCCAGGACCGCAATAATTATATCCTGGTAAGTGTTTTTCCCCCGGATATTTAGCCCACGGAGTTCCTGGTAATTTTCCTAATAAAGCGGCTATATCTCCATCTGTCTTTGTTTTAAAAAATTTGTATTTCTTCGTGCCACATTTAACGCATTTGCCCGTCAGAGCACGTCGTTTATTTTTTTGTTATTGTAGTTAATTCAGCAGTGGGTGTAGATGCTCTACATCGAACACAATATAGACTCATATTATTTATTATATGGATATAATTGACTTTTCGGCGACACGAAAACAGGAGCCAGTGAAACATCATCCAGCATTACCAAATTCGATAAGGATGATTATAATAGGTCCATCTGGATCGGGTAAAACACAACTATTATTAAATTTAATAATGCGGTGGTTAAAATGGAGTAAATTGTATTTAGTAGCACCATCCGTAGATGATCAACACTGTTACGAAGTACTTAAAGATTTTAATGAAAATGCAAAATTGTTGAATGAAGATGGTGATGATGTTGTTGATTTTATTACCGATATTGATGAGGCTCCATCTGTAGATGACCTAGATGGATTTATTAATAATTTAGTGGTGTACGATGACGTTATGTTGGACAGACAAACAAATCCAGCTAGAATATTTTCTCGAGGTAGACACAAGAATACAGATGTTATATACGTCACTCAGCGATATACACAAATACCTAAAGTGATCAGAGACAACTGCAATATTTTGGTTGTGTTTAATGGAGTAGATAATTATACTTTACAGAATATTTATTATACTTGGTGTTCAGGAGATATAGATATGATGAAGTTCAAAAACTTTTTTGCTCAAGCACAAGCTGTTCCGTTCGGATTTATTACAATAAATCTACATGATCCAAGATCGAGATATCGTGTAGGTCTAGATAAAATCTTTGGTCCTTGATTTTATCAAGGATTACAGCAGCAGGCAGGGCGAATGACAACAATTAATTGACCCGGCGAGTAAACTAAACGCACTATAACATAAAAAACAAAAAATCAAAAATAAAATAACAAAAATGAGCTAAACCAAACGATTTATTATTCGTTTTTCAAACTATACGGTAATAATAAAAGTTAGGAGGTTCGGTTTAGCGTTATTGACCTTATTTTTCAGCCCCTGTAGGAACCCTTTATTTTTGTAAAATAAGGTCTCCAGCCAAGTGGTCTGTTCACCCTGCCTGCTGCTTCCCCACTACACTCTCAGTTTTTTCCACTGTCATATTATTTGCAAATAAACACAGATCCCAGAAATAATAAAAAGAAATAAAGACAGATTGTTAGATTGCAATCGAAGTTAACGTTGTGAACAAATTGTCCAATGCAGTTCAGTTTCTTCACATGCAAATCTGTACGTTAGTTTAAAATTCTTTAATTTTAATAATTTATGTAGCCAAAAATATATTATCCTTAATAAAAGAGCTATATGTATAGGAAATCCTGACTATCCACACATTGTTAAGTTCAAAGTGTAAAATCATTGAAATGTAGTCTGAATATAAGGAGATGCCTATTTGAATATATAATCCATGTAACAATTCGTATTCATTCAATTAATTTTTCTTTGGTTAATCCAGGAATGATTAGTATGACATATGGAAAATGTGTTTGATTTCAACAAGTGCAAAGATTGTGGTCAGTTTGTTCAAACCAATTCTTTACATGCGCTGCTAGACTGCCGATCCAAGAACTGAGGTGGAACCAAAATCTAGAAATGTCATATTTGAAGGATATTTGGTAGATAGGGTGTATCTTGCTCCAATAATGCATGGACACCATGTTAACAAGCATTACTGTCAGAATTCACACATAGGCAGATTTGTTTCACACATGGGCCTTTTCATCTTAAAATTATGATTGAATGTTTTAAGGGTACGATATAGCCACATGAGATGAAATTTTTTTATAAACATATTGGTATGTTAACAAACATAAAAACATGTACAAATTATCTGTAATATTTTGCCGAATTTCTTTTACACATTATTTCAGCTGCCAGTGACACACTGATGCCGGAAATAACTAGAACTGGCACTTCAATATATGACTAGTTTCACTTTCCGCTTCTGTTTAGGTGTTATATCATAACAATGACAATTGTCAGTATCTGTTGAGGTATCATTTCTTAATATGTGCAGACATGGGCACATGCATATTGGGGCAACAGGAGGTACATGCCCCCTATCCCTTCCCAAGGTTTCACCTCTAAACATGTTGTTGCCTGCATCCATGAAACTGATTAGCTGTCCAATGTTTGCCTCCCCCCCCCCCCGAAAATGATTCTGCAGGTGGCCTGGTGTGCAAATGACATTCCATTACTGAATGGAATTTAATATATCACATATTGTGCGTACTCATAACATTTTTTTCATTTTCATACATTAATGCAATAAATCTAATACAGAAACTCTGCAGTATTTCTGAGTGTTTCTCCTGAATATATTGTTTCCAAACAGACATGTTTGTGTTTATCTGACTTGCTTGTGAGGTACAATAAGATATGAGTTGACTGTTTTATAAAGGAAAAATCACTTAATAACAAGTAATGCATGAATAGGTACAAGTTGCCCTCGTAAAGAGCGAGAGCAAAAGAATTGTGTGACTACATAAGCAGTGCAACAAGACTATATTCAATACGTAGTTGTTGTTTGAAGAAGATGATGAACGGTCAACAAAATTAAGGACAGAAAGTAGCGTCATTACAGTGGTTTGGGATTTTTGTTTTACTTTTCTGGGTCAAAGCTTCTATCCTTGTTACTCATTTTAACAGAAAGGGCATTGTGTAACCTGTGGACTATTATCATTAAGAATCCATGACAGTGAAGTGGCTCAAACAAGAATCATACTGTAGTGACTGGCATAAACCACCATTGTTACTCCACTCATGTTCTCAACCATAATCCACTTACCATTTCCAGCTTTGCAATTACTGAATCAGATAGTCCTCATTAATGATTTTACCAACTACAGCTGGCATTATTTATGTTGATAGTAGTGTAATTACTTTTGATGGGTCTCGAGTTACTAACCACTGTAATCAATCTAGAAGTGGTTGAGCTGCTTTTAATCTGAATTATTTTCGTCTGATCCAACATTTTTTATACTATCAATGACTCACATTGCAACCTGTTCTGCAATTGGTGTAGCATGCGATGACAATCCCAAAAACACTTTTGGTTCACCTGTGAACATTCACAAATAACATGACAGAGTCCAGTTCCATAAAATGACATGTAAACAGGTTTTCTCACATTAACAATGTGCACAGTTTAAACACGTCCACGTATGACTGTCATTATATTAAATATCAGGTTTATCTCTAATGTATGTTTCACCACAAAGATAAACAATGTGCCAATCTTGATCCACAAGGGTTAAGCGATTATGTCAACTGATTATTAGGCAATGGAAGCTACATAGGTGCTGTGGGTTTAATTGATGGCAAATCACCTGGTTCCACAGGAGGCAAAAACCCAAACAGTATATGACCCTAGTAGACTATGCCTGTTGTTTCAGACTTGCTTTCAAAACTACCACTTGCAGCATCACATGTTTAATTGATCTGCATTGTTGAAGTAATTCTGACAATGTCAGTCACAATATGATATGAAGTCCCTTTAGATTCTGCATGTAATAATTGTTTATTCTCAGGAATAGCTTTAGGCTAACCAAGAACTTTTCTTAACGATTACTGTCCAATGTTAGCCAAATATTATAGAGTCCACAGCATTTGGTATTCCCATGGAGAAACATGCCGTGCTTGATGTTTGTCATGTTCTTTGTTATAATTTTAATAATAGACCCAATTTTGTTGACAACATAGAATATTGTAGAAATGAACTTTTAACCCTCATTCTAGTTCTGTTATTGTGTCTTAGTTTTTTATGTAATGTTGTTTACTAATGCTAATAATCCATGGGTTGCATAAAGTGTGTGTCTTTTATACCAAAATGGACAAATGTCATAGGAAATAGAGGCTGTGACCTAGGAAATTATTAAAATCCCAAACTGCCATAATTACGCTACTAAGAATACTCAAGTTGAAGAAACCACTTGCTCAAATTGTCTAACCATTATGGATTTCACCTAAGTTTATTGAAATATACCTACATGCCTTTTAGAATATATTTATAGACATAAATATCAAAGAAAAGGTAAGTCTTATTACACAGGCCAGTATTTCTGCAACAGTTCTGTACATTTTAAAAATGGACTTCAGAAGACTGCAAATATCCAAAGTAACAGTTCTGTACATTTTAAAAATGAACTTCAGAAGACTGCAAATATCCAAAGTAACAGTTCTGTATATTTTAAAAATGAACTTTAGCAGACTGCAAATATCCAAAGTAACAGCTCTGTACATTTTAAAAATGAATTTCAGAAGACTGCTGCTTCTCTGAAGTCTATTATTATTTCATAATTCCTTTAAGCTAAATATTAAGCTTATGTTTCTAAAACCTATGGGGATATTTTCTTGTATATTTACAAGCTGAATAAATTAGTTTCAGATTATTTGATTTCATACAATGTAAGAAATCTATATACTAGCTCATAAAACTAACATCAAAAAGCTCGAGAAATGTCTTATAATTTATTGTTATCTTCAATCGGCATGGACGCATCATTGTGCTCTTGAAATAGATAATGAAGATGATATTCTAACTAAAGGAAACCAAATATTTTGTGCAATTTTATATATCCTTACAGATGACTATATCTGCAAACTTTCATGAAAAACAGTAAATATTTATCAGCATATGTATGTTGGTCCATGATGTTCAAATAACAAGAAAATTACTCAAAATCATTTGTCCAAGTTATGCCTCAGTGGTGCTATCCAATTCATATTACCAATAATAAAAACGAATAGAAGAAAAAAATTTTATTTATGAATGGCACTTTCTTTCTTTTTTCAGGTTAATATTTAAATTTTCATTTATTTATTTCATTTAGCTGAAGATGGTGGGTACATTTTACCATATATGTCAATGCTTGCATATGATGGTAGATTCACTTTGTTCTACTTTGCCAGTGGATAGTGATGTTGAAATTCATGGTAACTAGTTATCCATCTCTAGTATTTTTCAGCATGTATTAAACTAATATTTGTAATCATAATAAAATTTTAATATACAGAACAGCTGATGTTTGCAAAGAAAAAATTGGCCTTTTCAATTTAATCTGCTTACATTTTAGTGATTACATATATGAGGCAATACATTTTGATAGGATATCTCTCTCTCTCTCTCTCTCTCTCTCTCTCTCTCTCTCAGACCATTAAATTGCTACAACTTCATCAGTATTAAATACCCGCTGGACAATATATTTTATACCTGCTGCATACATCTGGCAATATATATTTACATTGATAGTACAGTAGTGATGAAGTTGCTTATATTAGCATGAAAAAGAAATTACTTTCATAAAACAAATTGTGATTTTTTTTCTCTTCCACTCACTTGCCCCCCCCCTTCTATGACAAATTGTAAACTGACTTTTCTTCATCGTGATAAAAGTAGTCTGTTCATAACATATGAATATTTTCATCATGATAAAAGTAATCTGTTCATTACATAAGAATATTTTCATTGTGATAAAAGTAATCTATTCATAAGAATATTTTCATCGTGAAAGCTAACGATCATTTATTATAATACGCTGATTTTTCATCAGATTTGTGGGCACATGGTTCAGACATGGTTACAGAATAATATAAACACAGCATTATGGACACGGTGTCCAGAAATACAAATTTAGTGTCCACAGTGTCACAACATCAAAACTCAATAACTCGTTTAGTTTACTGTGTATATAAAATATTTGGATATAAAGAGCAGCAATAGAGTACATTTTTACCATGTAAAGTGTGTAATTGCTATTTCAGTGATTATTTGTGCCCATAATCCGGTCGCAGTTCATGTGGTTCTTAAGTATAACAATCCTTGAATGTGTTTGTGTGTGTGTGTCAAAATGTTTTGTAAGGTGTTATCAGAAAGTTGGAGAGACCTTAAGTTGCTTTATGAGTGAATTTCTTTTTGTTATATATGTTGTTGTTGTTGTTGTTGAAATTTATAACAACTTTGTCAGGCACACCAGAAGACATCAAGAGTTTCTTTTTAAAAGTAGTTCCTAACATGTGGACACCATGACTCAGACAACAGGTTTGAGACAACCAGACCGAGATAGAAAAGTAAGTTTAGCAAAACAGGTAGATTTCTCTTGCATGGGTGAGAAATAGATATCCCAGTTTGCTTAACGGAAATAGAGGTACTCACTTATTAATCATCATATATCCGAGTCTGCTTCATGGAAATACAGGTAGTCACTTGACAGACTGGACCTTCACGTTATACTAAACCAGGGATATTTGTTCATTTGGGACTTACATGTGAAGGGCATGTAAATGAAAATGGTCTTGGAGTAGGTATTCATTGTCATGGTATCTCTGGAACCTCGACTGAAACCATCAGTCATTGTACTAAGCTCTTTAACCTGTAACACATTTCAGCTGTAATTATTTCTATTGGAGGCAATGATGCCTCAAGTGGAAAAGATTTTGAATATTTTTCAGGAGAAGCTTGATCGGTTCATCCTGCACATCAGAGCTGTATATTTTCACAATGTGAGATAATTTTCTGTTGTGTATGTCCCGTAAAGACTGCAATGTATCAGAGCACAATCACATCATAATGGATCCAGTCAAAGACTATAGCCTAACTGGACATTAATTTTTACAATAAAGATGGCAACTTGACACTCCATTTCTTTGGAAAGACAATCATCTCTCACCTTAAGGAGTAAAGCGATTTCAAGATGCTATCAAAAAACTGTCCAAACATGCAGTTGATTGACAATTTCCTCATGTTTTTACAAGAAAAACCAAGAAAGGGAACAATTGAATACACAAATCAAGAATAAGTGGGCAAAAGCATGAAGTAGAAAGTGTTACCAGCTGTGCCTAAAGTGTGGTAAAACAAATCACTCTGCCTTCGACTGCCAATCTAAAGAGCAACGTAAATGTCACTCATGGGGTTTTTCGGCCTCAAGCTGACTATGCACCATAGACGCGATTAGGTTTATGGCCAGAAAGTCATGTCCACTACTGTATTCAACAAATATTCAGTCCTGGTTAACATGAAAATTGCAATTACATGATGAACAACTGTAAATGTCTAAAGACCATTGTCAGAAACCCACATGCATATCAGAAATTGTTAGATTCTCATTGCAAAACTGTATATTAGACGGATTTACAAATTATCAGTGTAAGCAGTAATGTCAATACTAAAAAGCATATACAAACAGTACTCTGCAAAATGATGATTTTCTTGACTTGTATCCAATTCATATTTATCTCCCTTGCTGACCCAAAATACCCATAATGTGTTGCATCTAGGATCAAGGTACGTATATTGGTCACCTAGAGGAATAAGAACAGCAGGTAAACTTGATTAAATTAAACTTATGTTACTATTGAAAGAAAATAATATCTCATTGCTTGGTCTGAGTGAAAGCAAATTTTCGACTGATTAGCTAGACAATGGTGTTCAAACTTGACATCTTCAGTTATTTTATAAAAGACAAAATTGATGGCTCTGGAGGTTTGGTGGTCAATGCATGATGGTATCATACCAGTATGTACATGCAGGAAATGTGTGGAAGTTACTGATTTTGAAAGCATGTGGCTAGAATGTAGAGATGATAAAGTTAATGATGTGGACAAGTTCACTGAGTCACAAATGAAACTTTCAAACAAGCAAACAAATGAACATGATATTCAAAATAATTGAAAATACCATTCTTATCATTAACACATTTATTTAGGAGAAATGTTTATTAATTTTTGCGAATAGAATGGTTTAGACTATGATCAGTGTTCTCTAGGGTCTAAAAATAGAAAAACACACTGAGGCCAAGGGCTATCGAATATCAGTGCTCTCTAGGGTCTATATAAATAGAAAAACACACTGAGGCCAAGGGCTATCGAATATCAGTGCTCTCTAGGGTCTATATAAATAGAAAAACACACTGAGGCCAAGGGCTATCGAATATCAGTGCTCTCCAGGGTCTATAAAAATAGAAAAACACACTGAGGCCAAGGGCTATTGAATATCAGTGCTCTCTAGGGTCTATATAAATAGAAAAACACACTGAGGCCAAGGGCTATCGAATATCAGTGCTCTCTAGGGTCTATAAAAATAGAAAAACACACTGAGGCCAAGGGCTATTGAATATCAGAGTCATGTCATTTTACAGTAAGTCAGAACACTAAATTCGAGAAAAAATGCAACTGAAGGTTTTGGTATGAAACTAAGATCTTCAGAGCTAATAAGCCAAGGCGATGAAAAAGTATTATTTCCACTCGCTAAATAGACTGTCACACAACAGTTGCTTTGCAATTTTCTGTTTAACTATTTTGATGCAATGTTAAGCTAGCAACAGAAGACTGTATGATATAGGTCATAGCTGGAGTCCCTCCAACAGTGAGCATTCAAGTGACAGGGCATAAACATGTCTTCTTTAGCTGGTAATAAAAATGGTAATAAATATATTTACATTTATGCATCTTGAATTTCCTCAAAATGTACTTTCTTAGTTCTGTAAATCTGAATGACATTACTAATGTCATGGAAAACCTGATACACACCGAAATTGTACTGTAATTGTGACTACATTTTTCCAACTGAAATCACATTCTCCTTATTGAACTGACCCAATAAATCCATTCCATCATAAGTAGAAAAGCAGAATTGAGTTGGATCAACAGAAAACAAAATCCATCCATTCCAGACCAACTGGAAAAGTTTTTCAATGCTCATTCATTCAAAAATATGACTCTAAATTTCAATTTTAAGTAGACCAAAATAACAAAATGTACATTGTATTGATTTTTCAACATGGTAAACATACTTATTTGAAACCATTATGGTCAAAAGGTGGTTGCCCAGCTGGATATAACATTGAATCTTTGTAGATGATCATTTTTTAAATATATTTATACAGTCTGCTGAACTTTATTTGCCATCTGTTTAACCAGCTATGTATTTATGCAAAGAAATGTCATGTAATTTTTTTCCCTTAGTTGATACTACTAGTTTATATGGCCATCTCAAGTTCTGACTTATGTATTCATCTGGATACAGAATGTTCAAGCACCTTTTATACTTGCTTGGAAGTCAAGTCCAGCTACAAATAACATAGAACCTGAAATGCTAGTACATAAATCTACCAGCAGATCTGGGTCTGTATTATTTGTTCAACTGATTACTTCAAGTCAATTGCACAGAACAAGATCTGATGGCCCATTAATGGAAGATCTAGGTATAAGCAGGTTGCAGTTAGATTTGTGAGTATATATGGTATTTTAGCAATGAATGAATATGATGCTGTTATGAGTGTGATGTAATGCCAGATGAGATGTGATCTTTGGCTGTGTGATGTAATGCCACATGAGATGTGATCTTTGGCTGTGTGATGTAAGGCCAGATGAGATGTGATCTTTGCTGTGTTATGAAATGCCAGATGAGATGTGATCTTTGGCTGTGTGATGTAATGCCAGATGAGATGTGATCTTTATGTGATGTAATACCAGATGAGATGTGATTTTTGGCTGTGTAAAACAATGCCAGATAAGATGTGATCTTTGGCTGTGTGATGCCACATGAGATGCGATCTTTGTGTGATGAAATAACTTACAAGATGATCTTTACCACACACACACACACACATATTAATTAAAATGAACGACTAGCCTAGTGTAAATTAATACAAAAATATGCTTTCAGATTGGGATTTTGTTAAGAGAAACCATCTAAATATCAAATGCTGTGAGGAGTACGATGACTCTTGAATAACGTTGTGCTCTTTAAATTGCTTCCCACAGAGCGATCCATTGCTCACCCCAATCATATAGTTCAAAACAAAGATTTCCAGATTTTTTCTGAGTGAACTTCTCTGTTTTTGTCCCAAGTTTTATGGCAGTTGATGTTGTAAATGTTTCAGGAGAGTGATTAACTCTCCTCAAAACTACCAGCTCTCCTGCAATTTACAAAACACAAGACCTGCAATACGACTATTGCTATATTACATATGTAACTTACAATTAGTCTGAACAGCTCTTTGACCTTTGTACAACCTATTTGCCATATTATGAAATAGTGGTCCAACTTAGATTTGTCTTGGACCGAAGGGCATGTTATCAAAATACATGTAACAGGTAATGAAATATACTTAAATCTTAAATTTCTCTTTATACAAATGCAGTCAGAATGAAAGAATTGGAGTGGGTGGGTGTTAGGTAGGCTGAATTGCTTGACATGACCTAGTTAGAGCCAAACAAGTGACAGGGAGAGTCATTGTCAAACTATCTGGTTCAGACTTATAATCTAAGGAAAGTGGGTTCAATACCCTCCAAGGCCAGATAGGTCAGCTGCCATGATGCATGCTTGGAAAGGGCACTTTGCTTAGCTTCATATAGCAAATATTGTGTCAAGAGAGACATTAAAACCAACAAAGCAAAACAAAAGCTGGTTCAACACAGGGTGTTGGAAGCAAACGTTAACATTAACCATTTGAAATTCTTCAAAAATTAAACAAATCTAATATTTCTATTCAGTAAATATCTTTATTCTGAAGTCATAGAAATATATCACAAATGTACATCATGTAATAACATGGCTATTCTGTTTTTTTAATTGAAGTAATTCTCTGAAAATATCCATTCAACAAACAAAAACAGGCACTACAAAACTGAAACAAAAGTTTCTATATATATTAAAACAGTGTGATGGTCATGTGATAAAAATGTACCATTTACAAAAATACAACAAAATTTAAATAATTCATTTTCATAACTTGACCAAAACTGTCTTGGCATGGATATTAAAATATTCAGACATCAACATTTGATCAGATGTTCTTAAAGTCATGTAATCCTTGCAGACAGCCTTATTGCATAGTATATTTGATCCAATAGCTGGCATCTTTATTTATTTTTTCATTTATTTGCATATAACTGAACTTGTATTCAGCGATTCACAGCGAGATTAAAAATGCTTTAAACAAATGTTAGTACTCACTGGACCAACAATTTCCATCTCCATCACTGCAGTGAAGGAAATTAATATTTTCTAGAAGTGTCTCAATGTCAAGTTTTTCTCTCTTTTTGTGTCTTATTTTGAACAACCTTGAACCAGTCATGAAATAAAGCTCTTTGTCAAAAGTAAGAGCTTCAATATCTGGGGATATGTTTTATCTTGATTTCAATAGATGAACATGAATCTTGCTCTTAATGTCAATCCAGTAATTCTGGTTTCTTTCGCTAACAACTCCAGCCTTGGATATAACTCAGTAAATCAACCTACATGAAACTGATGTAAAATTCCTGGTAGGTAAGTATGCCCTTAATGCACCACTTATGCACCCATGTTCCCATCACTTACATTATTAATTATGCTTTTTTGATGTGTATAATTGCACATCAATGTTGATATCAAATAGGTCATGTAATTATAAGGAATACATATTTTGAATGGTTAAGCCACTGTTATTAGAAGTTATATCAAACTGATTATATATAATGAATGCTAAACTGTTAGAAATGAGGCAAAGCCCATGGTTGCCGAGGAAAGTTTAACTTATGATTCAGCTGAATCCACAAATGAAATCTCTGTAGGATTTCAAACATGTTATTTGCAAGTTTATGGGATCTAAAAGTAGAATCCTATTGAAAAACACTAGCTGAATGTAAGTACATGTCTTTTACATAATCTAATTCACCTGATATATTTACAACACCAAACATTCATCTCTACATATCAAACTTGTGTCTTTGACTATCTATGAATGTGGAAGCACAAGTCAAAATTCATCTTATCTAACTTGTCTTTGATTGAAAACGTCTGACTTTGGGCGCAACATTAGCCAGTTAACAGATTCTCAAACTCATAATCCAGGGTTGCAGGTTCAGCACCTGCCCAGGCCTTGCTGCCTCGGTCTGTCCACAGGAATGACATTTAACTCACATTTCCTAGACATGATACAGCCAGTTGCCATTGAAACCAACAAGCCAAACCATCTTCAAATACAAAATGTTTCCAAGGATCAAAAAGCTTCCTTGGTTTAAGATACTTCTCCCTGTAAGACTTGTATTTGCAGTTACCTTGCTCAATTTGGAATCTTGAAATGAGGAAGAAAAAAAGTTACTGAGTGCAGTAAAAAATCGGTAATATATACAGACAATGCTGATTTTACATTTTTTTAATTCTAACAATGAAACTCCATTCACAGATGGAAACTACCAAGATATTTGTTATTATATTTTATCAGAGGGTTTGGATTTCAACTCAGATTTAACATTTTGATGAAGAATACGAAATCAACAAAACTGCACTGACAGATGCACTCAACTCAGCAATATGTGTTTTAATGACATGATTATAAATACAATCCAATACAGTGCTGAAAATTCTGTTAATTCCAAAAACAAATCTTATATTGCATTGACTGTTGCACTATTGCACTCAACAAAATGAACTTTATTGATTGTACAGCATATACAACCTTTGAAGTAAATAAACTTTGGAAAATTTAAGAAAAACAAAATAATATCTGAAACAAATAAAAAATCTAATTCTTTCTTTTTATCAAACTGAATATTTTTTCATGCATCTCATGATCATACAGACTACACTTCCTTAAAAATGAAAGCCTAATAAACACTTATGTAAAATTGTTACAAAATATAATGTTTTTAGTAATATATTGTAAACAGCAATGGTGTCCCAAAAAGGTTAAGTGGTTGTTAATCCTAAATCCTAAACTTAACTGTAACACTAATACTGTGAAGTTTAGAATGTTTCATGGATACCAGCTGTTGTAAATTTTGTTGCTACTGTAAACAATAAAGTTTAAAGATACTATTGAATAATCATCCTTCTTTGTCCCTTCCCCAAATCTATGATTTTAAGTACTGACAGAAATCTAAGTTCTTGCAATCTATGAAAATTAACATCCAAAGAAATACATTTTCAGCATTTATAAAACTTGGATATTTAATTAAATAAGTCCTGGGCCAGTTGTCGATTTGTTGATAAATGTTCTGCTGCCAAACCAACTTAACTTGATTAACATTGTACATTTAGGAATTATTTTCTATAAAATATATTGTATACACCTGATTACAAGTCAGATCATGCAACATCGATCCAGATCTGACACTGCATAATGTTCTGGCAGATCTGGTTCTACGCAGTTTGTTACGACTAATCAGTAAAATAAACATTATATGAGTGTCCATTCTGATGGAATGGAAATATGATTCATGAGATGGCCACAAGGAATATGATATCAGTTAACTTTTTCATTTAAAACCAATTAGACATCAGTCTTTTAGAGAAAACCCCATGCTGCTATGACTATGCATGTGGGATGAGAAATGATGAGAATTGTGATACAGCTGTCATGATAATATCCTTCTGTGGGGGTAAACCATGGAACAATTTTAATCTAGGACTACAATTTTAATTTAGGACTAGCTAAACACAAGTCTTTAAGTGAAAATCCAATATTGATGTAATCATTCATTTAAAAGGAGTATTGATTACAATATTTTCAAGAAAGCCACACTGAATGTCTGGGGGTCACCATTTTCATTGGAGTCCTTCATCACAATAAGTCATTGGGGCCCCGAGTGGCCGAGTGGTCTAAAGCGCTGACCGTTACGGATCACTGCCATCTCACCTCTGTCTGCGTGAGTTCGAGCCCAGGCTCGGCTAACGTGGGTACGTGAGAAAGCCTGCCAGTAGCTTCTCGTGGGTCGGTGGTTCTTCCCGGGATTTTCCAGGGTTCTTCCTCCACCATTAATACTGGCCGCCATGTATAGCCTATCTTGTGCTGAAAAATGGCGTTAAACCCTATAACAACAACAACAACAACAATAAGTCATTTAGTGAAAACCCCATGTCAATATAACCATCTGTTCTAGAAGGGTAGTGATAACAAGATTTTCAAGATGACCACTATGGTGGCCTTATTGGATGTCAAATCAGTTCCATTTTCATTTAGCACTAACCAGACATCATAAGAAATCTTGTAGTGAAAACCCTATGTTTATATGACCATCCATACAGGAATAGTACTGAAAAAATATTCAAGATGGTGCCCTTTGGACAAACTGGATATAATTTAGGACTAACTAGACCTTGAGATGATTGATTTCTGAAGTTTTCTGGCAATTGTCCCAGTAGTTTAGGAGGAATAATGATAAGAAAATAGTGCCAACAGATGACAGACAATAAGCTATCATATAAGTTATTCTCGTCAATGACCTGTAGAGTCAAAAATACCTGGCCAATAACTACATTCAATAAATGTGTCAGCTTTAAGCATTTTGAGTAGTATATAGATATAGATATATATATATATATATATATATATATATATATATATATATACACACACACACACACCTGCTGAGTCTGCTATCATTTACTGACAAACAAATGTGTTGGCCCTAACAACTGTATGCAGTATATAAAAAGCAACATTATAAAAATACAGGTAGTTGTACTTATCATGTAATATAATTGCACTAACTGATGTTGGATTATGCTACTATGTTGATGAAGAGATCTATTCCAACACTTCAGCATGATGTCGCTGAATCAGATGAAGCAGCTGCAAGTGATGACAAAGAAAAACATGGAATATACTTGCTTGTAAGTCAAGTTCAACTGCAGCACAGACCCTGATCTACTGTTGTATAATGCACCTGCAGATCTAGGAGTAATCAGTATAACATAGACCCTGATCTGCCAGTGTATTATGCAATGTGTTGCTTGCAGTTGGACTTGAGTTTTAAGTAAGTAGACTTTTGTTTGTGGGGTACCCAATTTTGTGCATATTGTAGTTTCACCAATTCTGGGAATTTGAAGATCCAACAAATGGATCCTTGGGAGACACTTAATTTACAGTTCTGAATGTACTGGATTCTAATAATTTTAGATCAAATTAAAAAAGAATTTGAGTGAAACAATGCTCAGTTCCCATGTGAAAGTATGCACGAGACTGGGAACATAACAAGATAGTGGAGAATGAGAAGAAATACACTTTCCCAATAAGAATATAAATTTATAACAAAAACAAAAATTAAAATGCAATGATGGACTTAACTGTATAGTCAGAAATACATAAAGATATAAAGAACTATTTCAAAGAGACAAGAACACAGTACCAGAACCAAATCAAGTGTGCCTTGGGATACTACTACTACTCACTTGACTGCAAGAGAGCAGGGTCTTACAGAAGTCTATATCAAGTGCACTCCTTATGCTAAGACAACAGAACTCACTTGACTGCAAGAGAGCAGGGTCTTACAGAAGTCTATATCAAGTGCACTCCTTCTGCTAAGACAACAGAACTCACTTGACTGCAAGAGAGCAGGGTCTTACAGAAGTCTATATCAAGTGCACTCCTTCTGCTAAGACAACAGAACTCACTTGACTGCAAGAGAGCAGGGTCTTACAGAAGTCTATATCAAGTGCACTCTTCTGCTAAGACAACAGAACTCACTTGACTGCAAGAGAGCAGGGTCTTTCAGAAGTCTATATCAAGTGCACTCCTCCTGCTAAGACAACAGAACTCACTTGACTGCAAGAGAGCAGGGTCTTACAGAAGTCTATATCAAGTGCACTCCTTCTGCTAAGACAACAGAACTCACTTGACTGCAAGAGAGCAGGGTCTTACAGAAGTCTATATCAAGTGCACTCCTTATGCTAAGACAACAGACTCACTTGACTGCAAGAGAGCAGGGTCTTACAGAAGTCTATATCAAGTGCACTCCTTATGCTAAGACAACAGAACTCACTTGACTGCAAGAGAGCAGGGTCTTACAGAAGTCTATATCAAGTGCACTCCTTCTGCTAAGACAACAGAACTCACTTGACTGCAAGAGAGCAGGGTCTTACAGAAGTCTATATCAAGTGCACTCTTCTGCTAAGACAACAGAACTCACTTGACTGCAAGAGAGCAGGGTCTTTCAGAAGTCTATATCAAGTGCACTCCTCCTGCTAAGACAACAGAACTCACTTGACTGCAAGAGAGCAGGGTCTTACAGAAGTCTATATCAAGTGCACTCCTTCTGCTAAGACAACAGAACTCACTTGACTGCAAGAGAGCAGGGTCTTACAGAAGTCTATATCAAGTGCACTCCTTATGCTAAGACAACAGAGCCCCTTCCCCCTAAGGTGAATATTCATGAATTTTGGTACAAATGGAAAGGTCATTTTCAGGATAATTACAAAGTCTGATACCCTTGAAAATAAATGAATTCACAGTAACTTACATCAATAATAAAGTTTAGTACACATTCAATAGAGAAGGAAGAACCAGATCATATCACATATATAAATTTTACATCTATTGTAAATCATCATCTGTTTTCATTTAAAACATTTGCATCTTAATGGAAATATTACTTACACTAATGTTGTCATGTAATAAGTGTGATGCGAATATTTTTGCTGGATGATTTTGAGCAGGGTTTGTTTTTGGAAATGGTAAACATTCTCTTCTATTTTTTTTTCCTGAAAAATGTACCAAAATGACTGGAAAACAAAGGTGGTGAATATGTACCAATCCTTGTTCCAACAGTTGTCAGCCTATTTTTTAAAACCTGTTACTTTGTAAAAATTTAAATCCAGCAGTAACATACTATTAATTTCAACTGCAAATGGAAAAGGTAATCACAGCATATCAAGAAGTTACATAACAGTAACTTGAACTGTAAATGGAAAAGGTAATTACAGCATATCAAGAAGTTACATAACAGTAACTTGAACTATAAATGGAAAAGGTAATTACAGCATATCAAAAAGTTACATAACAGTAACTTGAACTATAAATGGAAAAGGTAATTACAGCATATCAAGAAGTTACATAACAGTAACTTGAACTATAAATGGAAAAGGTAATTGCAGCATATCAAGAAGTTACATAACAGTAACCTGAACTGCAAATGGAAAAGGTAATTACAGCATATCAAGAAGTTACATAACAGTAACTTGAACTACAAATTGAAATGGTAATTACATCACATCAAGCAGTTACATAACAGTAATTTGAACTACAAATTTGAAATTTAATTACGGCTGTTCCATTTAAACATACATGATACCCAGAGAAGGCAGTGTTTTTAAAATATATGCCAGGGTACTTTGTTTTCACAGAGTTCATATTAAAACGACAAGAAAATTCTAAATTGCATCTGCGGGTGAGTACCCCACTTTAAAACTGCCTTCCCTGGGTCCCATGTATGTTTTAATGGAACGCCCTTATAGCATATTTGCAAGCCAAGAGCTGCCTTAAATGGTGCTGCTTTGAGAAACCTGAGGCAATGACAGTCAAAGGTAATTATTGTTCAATTGAGATGGTACATCTTGTCATTTTTCATTAGTGAGCTAAAGTTTTAATGAATAATCCCTGATCATATAATAACAGCTCTCTATAATATGCAAAATGAGTTCTTACGCATTTTGTTTTGCTACCTTGTACATACCTATATTTTACTGTACATGTGCCATGTTTGCAATACTTTTGTGTGGCACATGTAACTATTTATTTTTCAGTTAAATGAAACTGAGGGCAAAATTATTCTGAAATACTTAAGTTCCAAATAATGCCTAGAACATTTTGAGAAAATTAAGTGAAAGTGTTAAACCTAGATATACATACAAATTAAGCAGAAAAAAAATCTAAGGTAAAATAATGAAATGTAAATAATGAGAAATGTACATAAATGGGAATACATTTTCCTCAATTACACAACAAAATTTGAAGAATATATTTTGTACAGGTGGTCTAACAAGAAAAAGTTGCAGTTGGACAAATAAAAGGAGGGGGTTATCAAGCATGTATTTATCTCATCCCAAATATCATAAAATAAAATACATATGCATAATACATTTACAGAAATGTTATATTTCACAAAAGTAAACTTAGATTTCTTTGACATAAGAAATAATATACATATCTCAGTAACATATATAAATGGTACACATGACTTCCTCAATGTTACAAAAAAAATGCTTTTTTTCTCTTTGTAACGTAACATATTAAAAAAGAAATTCTTCAGAAAAAAATGCCCTGATTAAATCTTAGACTAATGAGATTAAATGAGTATATTTAGTAGACCATTCCAAAATATGATTTGTATTAATCTCTGGAGTTTTCAACATGTATGGGATGGTCAAAGCCCTGTACATACAATTCCTGTCTGTCTAAATTGGACCATTCAGATCATGCATCAATACCCTGTGCCATGATTTTGACCACTGAATTCCGTCCTAGTTTCCACAGAACCAGGATCTTGGTATAACATAGTCCAGGAAGTTATCCTGAAATGTACAGAAAATATGTTTAGCTTCATTCTCTGTTCTATGTTTGATTGTAACTGTATCTACCCATGTTTAGTACATCACATGATTAATTCTGGAGTTCCAACTGCGGATAAGAGGAATCTATTTTAGGTCAGCATGCATTTCCCTGTAACTATGGGATCCTATACTTGACTATAGGAATTATAACAGTTCCAGAATGCACTATTGCTACATGCTGCCATGTCACAAAACACAACATCATGTGATGCACTAAATCTATAACTGCCATGTCCTTTGGAGAAAGGTAATAACAAGCTAATAGTATTCAATCAACAATGAACTCAGAGATCTGCCATTTATCAATGTACACAAAGATCATTGTCTACTGTTTACTTGAAATCATAGTAGTAAAGTTAGATTGTGATCTTACAATGTAGTATGTAACATTATGTCTGGGACTAAGCTGCTTACAGATGGGTATTAGCAAACAAGATAAAAACCAAAGTTAATACAGGGAATGATGGACAGACATATGAACATGCACCAGGATGTCAAAGAAATCACTATGTTGGGTTTCCATAAAAGGGTGGGTTCTACAATTAAGGGAAAGGAATTTCTTGTCTTTTAATATACAGGCATCCTGTATGGACAGTCTGAAAAAGTATTCGCAAATATACACCATATCCCTTAATAATACATGAACTTTTATTTTAAGGTTTACTAGAAAATATACATCTTAAACCATTTATTGCAAGAAAGAATATTTGTTTATAATTACAAATATTTACCAAGCCTTTTAACAAGCATTCTGATTGGTTAAAACTATCCTGTGCAATGCAGAAAACTAGAACTTATTACCTTATGAGAAAGGAACTACTTATGTGTCTATGTGCCAATCTTGTTATTTGTATAGTGGTCAAAATATAGTTCTATTGTTTATTTTTTTCATGAAATTAATTATTATTTCACTAATAATTTGTAATTAAAAATATTTAACTTCATATTTTACAGGTTTCATGAAGATACGATGCAAGAAGTTCATGAATGTTATAAAATATTTAGTCCTATTCTTAAATAATGATTGAAATTGGTAAGTATTATATTTTCAAATTCAAATATCTAATATCCTTTTAATGCATTTGGACAGGACATCCAGGATAAAATTAGTGTCCAGAGTCAACAACAATCTGCAACAGACTGGCATTTCTAGGACAAAGGATGCTTAGATATAAATTTTCATAAAGCATCCTTGGATAACTGATGGCTGGCACATTTTGTAAAGGTATCCAATAAAAAAGTTTTAACTATGTTCCATATTTTAAATCATATTTTCAATAAATGTGTGCACATTCTGCAAATTCAGTATTATTTGTTTAATACAGTTTAAAAACATTTTGGAAAATAAATTTTTTATAAATGGAGTTCTCTTGCAAAATTTAAGAAAATTTGTTCAGCCTAAAAATTTTCATGCCATAAAATTTTAGCATTTTCTGTAAATTTAATATATTTGCAAATGAAACATTTTATTGTTTGACCTACAGTTACTGGGTACTGTTTTGCAAATACATTGTCCACAATTGGAGCATTTATGCAAATTAATGTGTGCTCAATAAAATGTCAATATTAGATAATACTGGACACATACAAGTTAGTGGAAAAGAATTATCCATGCTTGAACAGTGCACTCACATTTGTTACAGGACAGTTCTGTCTAGCATACCACTCCATACTATACAAACACATCAGGAGACCATTGCCAATAAAAAGTGACACCCAGAGGAAGACATTCCAGCCTCGGGAAACTCCTTTGTTCAAAAACATAAAGGCAACTGAAAGAAAACAACAAGTATATTTTATAAGCATGACTATTAGTTAAGGTAGATCACTACAGATTAAGAAGACAATACCAAAACTAGACCCCATTTTTTGGAGTAAAATATGATGCCTGAGTAATACTTACTTATCATGATATATTAGGACTACATCCACTACCTTGCAAATCCAGCATTCCCAAATTATACAGTTGTTCACCAATTCCTTTGGCTTGTCTATGCAAAACATGTCCTAATAGTCTTAAGCTTGCCAAGGCAGAAATCAGACAAAAGTGGTCTCCCCTTGGATTGAGGCCACATCATGTCTATCTTAAGTTACTACAGGAATAAATTTGCATGTTCTCCCATTGATGTAATTGCTGGGAGGGCATATTATGATCAGGTAAGAATTACCAACTATTTTTTACTCCAACAAGAGCTCTTCATTTGTATGACTAGGACCTAGGTGACCTTATTCAAGAACATGGATGGACAGGAATGCAGAAATGCAGATGCTATTGTGATGACAATATTGAGCTTCTGCCAAGTCAGGTTACAGAAGAAAAAAAAAGTTCTTAAAATTTATTACCTGATCATAACATGTAAAAATATGTAAAAAGGAGAGGGAGTTACATCTCTTACTGTAGAGTTGGCTCTGTCTCCTGTCTCCTAACATGCAAAGCAGGTACAAGTCTCACATGAAATATAGGCAAGAGTCAATGCATAAACATTCCTTTGAGACAAACTTTTATTCCCACCAGTATAGTAAAAGCTGAGTAACCAAACATGGAGACAGAGGTCTGGGTAATTGTTTTTCCCTTCCTTTCTGATGTAATTTAAGACAATTGAGATGTTGGACAGAATGAGAATACCCTTTCCAGACAGAGTCTCCTGCTGTAATTAAGAGGTATTCATCATGATTTTCGGTAGGTGATGAATGTATGAGCAGCCAAAAATGACTGGATCCAGTTTTGTATTGATGAATAATTTGTGGGCCTGAAACTCAATTCTTTAAGCAAATGGTAGACACCATCAATATGACTTTAAGACACATTTCTGAGAGCAACATACTCTGTTCAAGATGGTTTACAACTAAAATGATATGGATTTGTCCATAATGTCAAGAAATCTAAGACAAAGCCAGTGTCTTGGTACAAATGGCTGATCTAGTGCTTTGGAAAATCTCAACCAGGCAGTCTGACTTCATACAGTACCGAAGAGTGACATGACTCTGTTAATGAATCTTCAGACTGGAAGGGAGTGCTCTAACCAAGTAGACATGTCCTGACATATCACACTTATAAACTCTAGAAAGCCTTCTGAATTGAAGTTATGCATCTCAGAGGTCTAGGCTGACTACAAACCCATCCAACAAATTATGTTTAGAACCTACTTCGGTTTCCTCATTCATAATATGGTGCCCAAATGAAGTGGGTGAGAGTTTAGGTTCATGACTAGAAGAAACTTCCTGTTGGCTCTAGATTCATGTCTGGAATAAGATCCAAATCAGTTTGTACTGTAAACAATCTCAAATACCCTTTTTGAAAGAGAAGTGTTGATTTGTGCAACAAGACATCCACTTTGTATGAGTCTCTTACGACATCTGAAATTATGGATTATTGTTTTTATAATGGAGGAGAGCAACAAATGTGGGCTGGAGGCCCTTCAAACCTGCCTGTACCAATCTTAGGTCAGTGGGACAATGTCTCCTATTCCATGCAAAAGTTGAATTTCTCCAGCAGGAATATTAAAAGGAAGTGTAAATTTGACTGATTGGATCATGACAATGGGAATAGAAGGGTTGTTTGCAATTTTGCCTCCATCATAGGGTCTTTCCTGTCTCTCCAATCTTGCCTAAACATTAACGGCAAGACTCTGGGTTGCTGGTCCCATGAGGCTTCCTTTTTTTGATGGCCTGATAAAGAAAGATAGTGCTTGTGAGTGTGAACCTTTACAATGGTGAAAGGAGACCTGTAATGGAAGCAACAACTAATTTGGCAAAACAAGGTATGTGGGACTGTGAACAACTGCTGGGAATCTGGCATATTGGGAAATAGTTGTCTCCAGTCTTCCACTATATGTATCACCTGAAGGTCTTGGGCTGGTACCAGGCCAGCCAGGACCAATACTAGAACTGTCTGGTTCTGGTCCACTATGCTTTCATGAGAATGGTACTGGGTAGTGTGAGATGGTTCACTGATTCCAGTATGGGATATGCATAACATGCTTGGTATCAAAATCAGATTTGGTACTGGAACTGTCGTGACTGGGTGTTGGGCACTATCTGTGTCTTTAAGCTGGGAATGGACAGTGTTTGGAAAACTGAAACTGCCTGAAGTGATATGGGATGGGGCATCCACAATGGCAACACTGACAGCATGACTAATGGACTCTGCATCACTGATTGTGACTCTCTCACTGTTTGTAGCAAGTAGTCATGACAATAGGTGAAATCAATCATCACATCAAACATGCTGTGAAGGTAAATAATTATTTTATGGAACCAGCCTATGTGTAGCAGTATTCTGAATACCTTAGTTAAAACAATGAAGGTTGATCACTGGCTGAACATAATTATCATAGATACTCACTTATGAGGCAAGACAAACTGCAAACTGCACACACCCAGATCTCCTGTCGCATGTACCAGCAGATCTGGGTCTGTGCAGTTTGTTAGGAGTAATCAGAAAAACAAACAACATAGACTCTGATCTGCAGGTGCAATATGCTATGGCAGATATGGATCTTTGTGGATTGACTCAACTTATATATATGGTACTGTAAATATTTAATGTAATTTTTCATTAAAAGCCTGCATATAGGAAATTTGTACAAATTAGTAGACATGAACCTGAAACAGTTTCAACTTTATTGCTGTTGCCAGACAGGTAGCACTGGATGTAATATTAGCAGGTCTCACCAAGCTGGATTTTTACAGTGGGCACCTAAAAGGGAATTTTTAACAAAAACAAAGAAAACAGCATATAATTTTTATCATTTTAAAAGTTTCCTTTTTGACAGATTATTATTCATAAGCTGTAAGCATGATCTGCCAATCTCAAAAGAAAAGCACACTAAATTGGCCAAATGTTTATATTACCATCTGTAGAAACTGAACCAGTTGTCTGTACTCTATAGACATTGCTACAGAACAAAAAACAAAGTGTCCCTCAGTGGGACTGACGCTACTGACTAAACAGAATTTCCTGGATTCAAAAACAATATCATTTCCTATATTGTTGATCAAAAAAAAAAGTTCAATATGGCCACCATGGAGGCCATAATGAATAAGACACGTACAATTTTTACTCAGGACCAATATCATGTTGAAAACCCCACATCGATATGACTTTCCTTTCAGAAGGAGTAGCAATAACAAGATTTTTCAGAGCAATGAAAGCAGTGGACTTAATGCAAAAAACAGAACTGTCCTGGCCACTGGTCTCAGTTGAGGTCAAATGATATGGCCAGGATCTGTTTCTGCCTGCTGTAGCTAAAATGACTGATTCAGTGTTCATTTACCTCAGAACCCATGGCATTTTCCATTTGGGCAAAGGGCTGATGCTTTGGTTCCAATAAGTTGAAACTGACTATAGAGAACTTAATCATGATTCATGCCCTCCCTTCCATGGCAAACCAATTTCCTCACTTTTCCTTCTGAAACCATAGTTTGTTGTTTGAGATAAAGGCATGAAACTTGGCATACTTACGCATCATCACTCAAAGGTGTGTTGCTTACTATGCTAGGGGTCCTAACTTCAACATTAAGGTCACAGCTCAATACTGTATGTTTTCCATCAAAAATTCCTTCCCCTACTGAACTTTAAAACTTTGAAAAATAAGGAAAAAATTTTTTATACTGGTACATCATCATTAGAAGGTGTGTCAAATACCAGACTGGTTTACTATCTTCAAAGTCAAGGTCATAGTGCAATATTTTACATTTTCCATCATGTTTTCCCTTCTGCACTATGGCTTTGAAGCCATTGGAGATTAATGTAGAAACTTTTATACTCATATATCATCACAAAAAGGTGTGTTGTGTGCCCCAATTGGGTTTGAATTTTCAAGGTCACAGTAACAATTCAATATTTAAATTTTTTGTTTTCTTATTGCGAATCAACATCATCTGTATAAATCTTAAAGGCCTCCATGCCTAAATGCTTTCTCTCAAATTTAGTCAAATTCTGTTTGAAGGCTTTTGAGAACAAGTCATTTTGTGATTTTTCTATTTTTAATAATGGTGGCCAACTTTGATAGTGGATGGGCATCATCTGTACAAAACTTAAAGGACTACATGCTCTAAGCCAAATTTGTTTGAAATTGGTCTTGTGGTTTTCTATAAACTGAAAATAGCAACTGTTCACTAACTCTGAACTAATAACAGACAATGCATGAAGGACACAGGACCATGCCATATGCCTGTACACAGGATCATGCCATATGCCTGGACACAGGACCATGCCATATGCCTGGACATAGGACCATGCCATATACCTGGACTTAGAATCATGCCATATGCCTGGACACAGGACCATGCCATATGCCTGTACACAGGACCATGCCATATGCCTGGACACAGGACCATGCTATATGACTGGGCTTGTAATCTGACTGATGATAGTCCTTACTATACTGCATTTTGCAAATGAGCATGAGTATGCTCTGTGATCATCAAGATTTGTCAAATGTGGCATAGTGTGTATCACCATTTGTCAAATGTGATACAGCATGTTCTAACATTAGTAGTCACATGGCATGCTTCTGTTACTGTCTCAGTTGAATACAAAAAGTCACATGTGACTTTCCAAAATTTAAACAATGATTCTTAACAATATTGGCATCAACACTGTCACTGCCACTGTCGAGTGATACATGTGTCTTGACATTCAAACGTAACACAACAAATTTAAAACTTTACTTACATCCTGCTCCCATGAACATGACAAACAGAACTGGATAAAAGAAGTTGAATGATACGATCAGGACATACTCATGAAATACAGCTGATATCAGAAATACAAGAGTCATGGGAACTGTGCGATTCCTGGAACCTAAAAGCTGAAATGAGAAATCTGATACATAAAATAGCAGTTCTACTGACCAAATAATAAAATAATCATTTATTCTTCCAAATTCCTTACTGAAATGACTGTAACTGTCAGATTATGAGGGTATGTATTTTGCATATTCTAGTTTTCATTAGGCTTAAGGCAAATTCAGACAAATAAGACAGCAGCTAAATCTTAATCAATTTGAATATATAAAAGCTAGAAATTCAACAGCACTTAAGTATACTGTAGGACTCAAATTTAAAAAATATATATCCACAAAAACAAAGTAGAAAATACTGTGTAGCCAAAATTGTGCTTAAGACAACTTCTCTTAGAAGACAACATGTAAAAAGAAAAGGGCCCAAACATCTGATTCTAATTTTCTTATTTTCCATAATTCAAACTATGTTAAATAACAGAATGGCACTCTATGGACCCCTATCATCACGTCAAGATTGGGTAGTGGGGTTTCCCTGGTGTGTGTGTGTGTGTGTGTGTGTGTGTGTGTGTGTGCACGTTTTATTGCATCCGTTTCTGACATGTATACAAATGAAAGCATCTACATTTAATTTTTGACAACTTTCCCTGTCAAATACCTTGTAGCAATCTTTGTATATGTATGTGTACAACCAGTCATGTACTACTATATTCCAGGTTCTGTAGTAATTCGAAAAACTTGTAGAATTCCACCAGTCCTAAAAAATAAAAATATTTGTGTCTAATATTAAATGTTTTGTAATCCTTCAGAAAAATTTGGATGTCTGCTACAATAAAATCAACATTTACCATGCAGCTGACATCAAAGCATTATTACAGCATCATCAAAGCATTATTGTCACCATCATAACTTTATTTTGCCATCATCATAACTTTATTTTATCATCAAAGCATTATTATGCCATCATCATAGCATTATTGTCACCATCATAACATTACTATGCCATGATCAAAGCATTATTATGCCATCATCATAGCATTAGTATACCATCATCTTAGCACTGTCACCATCATAACATTATTATGCCATGATCAAGGCATTATTATGCCATTATAGCATTAGTATGCCATCATCTTACCACTGTCACCATCATAACATTATTATGCCATCATCATGGCATTATTGTCACAAATCATAACATTATGATGCCATCATTAAAGCATTATTATGCCATCATCATAGCATTAGTATGCCATCATCACAGCATTATTTTCACCATCATAACATTATTATGCCATCATCATAATGCCAATTGTTCCCTAATTTTATTGTGCCAGGCACTGTATGTAACAAGATGTGACTGTGACTGTGACTTCAATCTCTAACTTCAAAATGAACTAGAGCGTTTGTGAAACAAATATCACTATGCTCCCTGCATTTTCCCACCCATGTTCAACATCTGTGCCCCTTGGGTCAAGACCCAGATAGTATGAATAGATCCATGGTCAATAACAGTTGCATATCTGAATTACTCCATTTATGCCCAGTAAAAGTATACATGGTTACTGGGTGAGGCTGTTAACAGTTCTCAAAATATGTCACTGGAGATTAGGGTGGATCCTATTGACAATAAGTGTATATAGGAACAAAGAATCTTAAGAAAGGCTCTCCATTTTTATCAATGTAATTAGGATTGATAGTGCTGCATTTTATTTCAAACTCAAAATTTAAATATTGTGATGGTACACATGGACATTTACCTTAGTTCCAAGTCAACACAGCAAGTCTCTTGAAATATTATTGAGAGATAAAAATACAATATAAAGTGGTTATCAAAAGACAAATTTTTTCTAGTAAAATATGATTCTTCGTGAATACTTACTCAATCATAATACCTTAGTAGAACTACTACTATCCAGCCCTCCCAGATGCAACTTTTAGGTAAAAAGAGCTCAAAGTTATCAACCCACCTAAGTGGGGGTTGGACAGAGTGATCTCCCCTTGGTTCATCAGACAAGTGAAGCTCCAGAGGCAGTTGTGAGGGGAAACTTTGGCATAGGTGATCACTACTTCTGTCTTTTTGTCCACTTTTGGTTTCTTGTGAGAACCATGGTTTTCAACATGAGGAACTATGACAGGACAATTGGTCAGAGGTTTGTGTTAAGAGTCATGTCCCTTGATTTCTTGCCTGGTTTCCCAAAAATGTCCCTGTACTGGTGTTGCAGTAGAGGGCAGGAAAATCTGTCTTCTTAGTGGCTTGTTTGTGTACTTTGTCGATCTAGCCATTAAAAAGTAGATTACGTGATAATGGCTGTGATCATAGCTTGGTCTTATGATATGCCTTAAGGAAGGTGGAGGAAAACTTCTTCAATGGAAGCTCTGAAGTCTGAGTCTTCCTGTGACATAGTGAAATCATGGAGTAAAGAAGGAGCCTGAAAGCAAACATTGTCATCTTTGCTTGCATGAGATAGGCTGTTGCCTGACTGAAGGAGCTGGCGAAGAGAGTCGAGGTCTGCTGCTGACGAAACTCATGATCCCTTGAAGTAGAAATGGTGATTTCCAATTGGTCACCAATTAAAGAGTCCATTCTGTTGTACCAAGGGTTGAGAGAATTGAGGTGACAGAAACCAAGCTCGGCATCAAAAATGGAGCGGGCAGTAAGGCCATCAGTGGGTTAGACTGGTCTCCATAACTGCCTGTATACAATGGGTTCGACAGACTGGACAACTGATTCATTTCAAGAACTTGTAGTTTTGATGGGTTTGTCCCTTAGATCCCTCGTAGTAGGCCTAGGCTGATTGACAAAGAAATAGACCATGTTTGGAGGGAGGACACTGTCCGAGTCCTGATGTTTGGACAGGTTACAGGACGTTTGATCCATTTGACCTGTCCATGTATTGGTGGAGTGAAAGTAGGGGTATCGCCTGGGAAAAACATATTGCTACTTTAGATGCGAGGGACAAAAGTGATTTTATATCCTCTTTGACATTTAAGCACATATCTGGAATCATTTTCTCAGAAATCTTGTCTAGCCATGTTTAAGAATCTCTTTTGTGGCACAACACTTGTATGGACGCAAGTTGTAAATGATGAAACTGGCAATGTCATAAGTGACAGCTGTGGCCCCATGCAATGAAAATTTGTGTTTAGTCTGTGCAACTAGCATACGCGCAATCATTGGTTGCTGACCTGAAATATTTTGTATGTCTTTACTGGAACCTTCAGCTGTTGTGCCAGAGACTGTCTTGCATCACTGTTGCACAGTACTGGTGGATCATAAATGAATTGAGAGGTTTGTCATTCCACCTGCATGTTTGATTTAAGTTGTCATTCCATCTACATTTGATTTCGGTTGTGCACATATTTCACACACAGCAACTGTTTGTGAAGTGCACTGGTGCCGAACTCCCTTCTGAGTGAAAAATTATTCCAAATAGAACTATCTGCTCTTGGGTTCTTCATGAACTCATATTTAGTTGCTGCCATGTTGGTAATGATCCTAAGCCTAATGGAAGACAGTAATGTGCTCAAACTTAGTTCTGGAGGGCCTAGGGTAGGTGAAGAAAAAAATCAGTATACTGGTATCTCCATACTCATATCATGGTATACCATATCGGGCATTTTATATTGCAATTTACAGGCATATGGTATATTGTCACATCCTTAGTTTATCACCAAGCACTGTAGAGTGGAACCCTAAGGAGGGAAGGTCTAAAGGATATCACCAGGAATGAGGAGTCTTGTGGTGACATAGGTGCTGGGGCTGTCTCTGATCATGTTGAGTTCTGGCATTTTGTAACTGGAGACCCTTTGTTGACTTATCCCCCTTATCCGCCAAAAATTCTGACAAAGTGGACATGTCAGCATGTAGGCTTATTTTCTTCATCCTTAGTTGTGTGTTTCTGTGCTTTGCCAATGGTTTAATTTGTAAGACAAATAGAGCAGAACATATAAACCCATTGAAGCTCTGCAACTGTCTCTTAATACTGAACAAAAAAGTCTGTGCAAAGCTATGCCTTATATTGCTACCTGGACAACAGCTGTCAAATTTTACCAATACAATTTACCATACTACCCATGATAGGTTCAAGGATGACACATACAGGTAAATGCAATGAAGCATGGCATCTGGACACTAAATGTATTAGCAGAGAAAACTCACCTGTATGTAGCCAGTATTTGTGGAATTATACATATTAAGAATTTTCTATAGGTCTCAGGGACTTGAATATTAATATTAAATGCACAGCCCGAACTTAAGTGTGAAGTCACATAGGCTACCCATGGAAGTATCCAAGTACAAACAAATGTGTAAAGGCAACAAAGTGTAGCTAAAATTGTAAAGAAAGAACTTTGTCAAGATAGAAAGAAAGAGAAGTCTGAAACATAGATGGAGTAAACTTTCCTTGTATCAACATTGATTCTGGCTTTTATGAGGTCTCTCATGGTGAAAGCGTGTTTCTCAGCACAAACAGAAGTAGTAACTCAGATATTCATTGGGTTTGCCAACAATCCCTATATCAAGAGATTACTCTGCCTGACTGCCACCTAGGTTGGCAGGTAACTTTTAGGTCTTTTTAGCTAAAATTGGCATCTGGGATGATGGACATGCGAGGTAGTAGTAGTTCTCCTAAGGTATTATGATTGGGTAAATTATTTACAGAAGACAAGAAAACATACTTTAACAACATCCTATTACTTTTATTGCATTCAAAACAACTATTAATATTAGCATATGGACACATGACATTTTTGGGGGACTGCTAAGAACAGATGCCAATCGCAGTTTGACATTGTAAAGGTATCTCATAACGTTATCTATCTTTATTTTGATATTGAATGTAATCCTTTCATAATCTAACAAAAAGAATTAATCTTACACTGTAAAATAATCTGTCACCAAACCTCAACATCTCTGCAAAGGCATTCAACCAGGAGTGAAGAATTGCAAAGAAAGCTGAAAGATAAAGGATGTATTTAATGAAGTTAAATCAGATCTAATAAAGGAAGAAAAGATGAGGTCAGAATTATTCATAAATAAACAACTTTTCATATCACAGTAATTTGAGTACAACAAGGCTATTCTGAGCCTATCAACAATTGTGACTGCAAATACCATAACCTTTGATCGTAATGACAAAAAATGTGATGTACTGAAAATAATTTGGATTAAAATGCAATAATTTATCTACACCCTAAGTAGATTACCAAATTTCAATATTGAAACTTAGCAGTCAAATTAATTATCAACACAAAGCATACTGTACATACTCGATTACAAGGCAACTATAAATTCACACACACACAAACACACTTCTTATAGGGCTGCTAATGGCAAATTTATCTTTGACCATACTAAAAGTCAGGATTTACTTTGCAAATGAACTCCATCTTTCCATCTGTGCAGGGTGATTTTCTGCCACTGAATCAGAGTTGCACTTACAAAAAAACCAAATTCATGTTCCTTGGCACGGTTACCATTCACTGCAAATTTGGCTCATTTCTCGGCAAAATCTATAACCTGACTACTCCACTGTAAGCATTACATATTCTTTTCCTGATATCTGTAAAACTACAGAAGTAAAGCTATTCATGATATATGATATCCAAGTGACAAGGTACCCTGTAACTGACAGATCAATGATGAGTTAGAAATTTTTGTCATTATTTATGAAGAGACTGATCTCAGACTCTGAAAGTGACACTCTAATCATGCAGTCTGTGAAATCTCATTAAAAGATCACTGCAGCTGAACAGGTTTCAACTGTGTGACATGATCTCAGGGAATTAAAATAAGCATGCACAGTGAACTGAATACAGGATTAAACTTAACACTGAACAAGTCTTAAATGTGCAGATCAATTAAATGATTGTCAACTGGGAAAACAAAATGGGTGTTGCATTTACAGTCTAGAGGAATGAGGTCAGACACACACTGGGACTTGTTAAATTACTCAAAAGAAGCAGTTACAGTTAACTTAATATAGGACTATTCTTATACACTGAACATATATCACAGTCACAGCTCTATCAAAAAGGAGTTGTCAACTGGGAAAAACAAGGTGAGTGCTGTCTTTACAAGCTTAAAGCTTATTGTCCCAGGTGCACTGGCAGATAACTTTGGAAATATCACTTGGGAATTAGATCTGGCATATGAAAAAGGCAAATATAAATCCAATTAAAGCTTTATCTGCATCAAACACACAAAGTTAATAGAGCAAATACAAAATGTAATAAATATATGGGTTGCTTGAACTTTCACAAAAAAGGAAGCAATAAATGTGCCAGCAAACACTAACAGTAAAGAGCATTAACAGGTACTTGATTATGTATTTAATATTTTCAAATTATGATAATCCAATGATATGTAGATACAGGTATTGTGTAATGAATACTATAAAGAAATTAATAAACAGTGCATACCATGCATTCATTTCTGGATGGGAATAGTGTCATGAAAACAAAAAAATATTTGAACTGACAGTATTTTGTATGTACTGCAAGCTGAGTTTCAATATTACCCAAAGATTTATACATTTTTTGTATGTCACACTTATAAGATGACCCCTACTCTGTATGAATTGACTTTACTGTTAAATATATCAACTTATTAATAAGCACATATGGTACTTAACATCCCTAAAACTACATGTTTTCAACTTAGGAACTGAAAATTGAGAACACGAGAACTCACCAATAAACAGAACAAGTGTGCCTGGCATCATACAGCCAAATGCAGAAAGCAAGAGTTTCTTTGGAGTAACATGCTCATGGTTAAAGTTGCGGAACACTGGGACACAGAATCTCTCAAAGATATAATACGTGTAGAAAAGACATGCAATGGTCTGGCCAAAGTTGCTCACAACATAGTTCCAACGGATCGTTGCAGTTCTGCAAAATTTAAAAGGACATGTATATTGCGTTCTGAAAATGGAAAAGGTGAAATTCATGCTAAATTAATTTCATTGATTATGAATCATGGATGTGATACTGCAAATTTAGTTATGAACTTTGGGATCAATCTAAGTTTTATCAAGATTTTTATCTTTAATTTCTCTTATATATATATATATATATATATATATATATATATATATATATACATATAAAAAGGCATTTATTTTCAATGCCATATTGTTCTTTTTAACAGTTCATCCAGATGGCAAATCTGACTATACATTTTAGACAGGTGCTTGATTTCTCAGTAGAACATACCAATTAATCTTAGCTTATAGCCCATGGTTTTCAAGCTGGTGCACACTTTGAGACAACCGCTTAATTTCTCAGTAAGACACAGTTAAGCGTATCTTACAGCCCAAAGTTCCTCACCTGATGCACTAGTTGAGACAGCTACCTCATTTCTCTAATACCACCACCTTAAAACCCATGGTTTTAACCTAATGCACACTTTGAGACAGCTGCCTGATTTCTGTAAATAACACTACCTTAAAAAAAGACATGGTTGTTAATCCCCACCCCATCACTATTTAAAACCCAAAATTTGTGTTCAACATAACAAGTAGCTCCCACAAACAGCTGAAATGGAGAGATTTTATACTACCACTGTAAATACCAACACAAATCAATTAAAATGCTTTTCCATTGTCAAATTAAATCCTAAATTATATCTAAAACCAAATCATGCAATACATTTTTAAGACTGATTTATATCCTTTGATAGGAAAACATAGTAGCTCAGCTGGAACAGCATTAGACCAGGTTTGCCCAGCCTAGCTCATGATAGCTGCTTTGGCTTGTCCTTGCAAATGGCACCAAAAATGTGTTCCAAGTTCTAATAAAACCATGAAACCATGCAAATAACCCTTTATATCTTTTGACTGTATGAATCATGCCATGATGATGGCTTTATCTGCTTATGCAGGCAAGATAGGAATCCTATAACATAAGGATAAACTGACTGAGATCAAGGATTTCAGGTCTTGTGCAGGCACGATAGGAATTCTATAACCATTACATAAGGATAAACTGACTGAGATCAAGGATTTCAGGTCTTATGCATGCACGATAGGAATTCTATAACCATTACATAAGGATAAACTGACTGAGATCAAGGGTTTCGTGTCTTATGCAGGCAAGCAGGAATCCTGTAAAATAGGGGTCATACAACTGATCAAGAGTTTCAGGTCTTATGCAGGCAAGCAGGAATCCTGTAAAATATGGGTCATACAACTGATCAAGATCACGGGTTTCAGGTCTTTCAACACATTATCAAGCTTACATTTACAAACAGCTAACTGAGTACATAAATTATACACCAAATACTTGCATGAAAGGATTGGAAAAGGGGAGACAAAATGCCCTCACTGAATCAGAATGTGTCATTCCAATGTTTCACAAGTGTTTTGGATGTGTGTGTTTTGGATTCTTAACGTAGCTTTAACAATTTTTCAGTCATATTACTATGATGTCTGCAGTGTGACAGTTTATAATGATGTCCAGCACTGGGGCATCGTAGCACAGATATGTAGCAACATGTCCCACCCAGTCACATTATCCTGACACCAGGCCAACCAGTCTTAACACTAACCTCTTAAAGCTGAGCACCAAGCAAGGCAGCTGCTATTACCATTTTTATAAGTCTCTTTTAATAAGTTCAGAACCCGCGACCTCCCACATCCAAGGCAGATGCTCTAACCACTAGGCCATTCAATGTTTCAGTACAAGTGACATCATAAAATTGCACATGACAAACAAACCAACTCAGCTTTATCATGTAAGAATATCTGGGTATAAGATGACAGCAATGTTGCATGCAAGTTTGTTCTGAATAAACTAACAAGATGCTTCAAACTGCAATACATTTTGACAAATAAGTCTGTTAAATATGTATTTTAAGTTGAGTGCACAATGAAGTTGAGGAGCTTTGTGAATAAGGGGTCTAATACAGGACTGAATAAATAATGTGAAATTCTGCCTGCTCAGTATGAGTATCTTTAATTACTGTATGTATGCATATGTACTGACATGAAGTTTACGTAGTTATGCCAATTATCCATAGGGGCAAGCTCATGCTGCTACAGCTAGAGGTTAAGACAACATCAAATGGTAAATATTAGTTGTTGCCATGGCAATGTCATCATTAGGGACTGAATGATATTCATGACTGTACATTTTTTTATGGTTTGATTGTATTACCTTGGATAATTATCTCTGTAGACAAGAGTTGGAGCAAACAGGAAGTACAGGTATTTTGAGAAGTCTGGGCATAGTGTGTCACCATGATTGTCATCTGAAACAAAATGTGATCATAAACAATACATGACTCTGTTTAAAGGACTCAGCACTGCAAAATATGCAGACCTGCAAGTCAGGCCCCAAATTCATGCTGTACAATGTAAGACTATGATGCCAAAGTCAAAAGGTTGATTGAGCATGTCAAAGAATGAATTGTCTTAGTTTTATAATGACTTGTCTTAAATATGAAGAAAATCCACCAAGGGTTTTTAAAAATATAAAAATATAAGAAAATGGAAAAATCTTTAACTGAAAGCTTATTTTTTATCATCATGAGCTTGACCCCCAAGGTCAAAAGGTCAGGCAAGTACCAAAGAAAGATTTGACTAAGCTTTGTAATGATTCATTGCATGTATGAAGAAAATCCATTATATGGTTTAGAAAATTTTAGCAAATGAAACTTGAATTAAGACCTTACCATAAATTCTCTATCAATAAGAACTTAATACTTGGTAAAGAGATTCATAATTATTCATCCCATGTCAAGGAACAAAAGTACACCACTTCCAACTACCTCCTCTCTAGTCGACCTGACCTTCCGGACCTGTTTGCAAATTTCTTCCGTGACAAAGTACAAACCATCAGAGATAAGCTTGACAACACAATTTCAATTGACTCGTCACCATACAGTTGCGATACAGAATTTCAGCGGCAACCGTTAGCAGCATTTGAACCTGTTTCTATGGGTTTAGTACGTACAATCATGATGAAGAGTGCACCAAAGTCATGTGAACTTGATCTGATTCAGACATCACTGCTACATGAGTGCTTAGATCCAATATTGCCTTCACTAACTGATGTTATTAATACCTCTCTCTTATCCGGGGAATTCCCATCATTTTTCAAAACTGCTATTGTAAAGCCTCTGCTGAAGAAACCAACACTCGACCATAATGATTTAAAGAACTACCGCCCAGTTTCTAATCTGCCATTCACGTCAAAAATCTTAGAAAAAGTTGTTCTATCCCAACTTGTATCTCATCTGAATTCAAACAGTCTTTTTAGCAATGTACAGTCTGCATATCACCCTTGCCACAGTACTGAAACTACTCTTCTGAAAGTAGTTAATGACCTTCTCACTGCTTTGGATAGTGGAAAGATTACAGTCCTCACTCTCCTTGACTTGTCTGCAGCAATAGACCATGATATATTACTTCACTGTCTCCAGCTCATATTTGGCATTCACGATACAGCCTCACTATGGTTCAAGTCCTACTTTGTCAACAGGACACAAATTGTGTCCGCAAATGGAAAACACTCCAGCCCAGTTGATCTATGTTGTGGTGTTCCACAGAGGTCTGTTCTTGGACCTGTTCTCTTCATTCTATGCACTCAACCACTCTCAAGTGTCATAGATCATCATCCAGTGTCTCACCAACTGTATGCTGATGACACCCAAATATACAAATCTAGCCACCCAACTGAAGTTGAAGCTACCATCCAAGGTGTAGAGAGGTGCATTTCCAATGTGAAATCATGGATGACATGTAACAAGCTGCAGATGAATGATGATAAAACTGAAGCCATTATGATTACAACACAAAGACTTTCTCATTCACATCCTTTACCTCAGACAATAAATATCAGCAACACCAACATTAAATTCACACAGTCAGTATGAAACCTAGGTGTTACTCTCGACAGCACTCTCTCACTGCACCAACATGTCATAACATATGCAAGGCTGCATATCTTGAGCTGAGACGCATCAGCTCCATTCGCAAGTATCTTTTCAGATGATGCCACTAAAACACTTGTGTGTTCCTTAGTACTTTCAAGACTGGACTATTGTAACTCAATTCTGTCTGGTTTGTCTCAATATCTACTCCAGAAACTTCAAAAAGTTCAAAACACAGCTGCTCGGACCATCCTTAGAGTACCACGATCAGAGCACGCCTCCCCCCTGCTCTGTACCCTACACTGGCTATCCATGCGATCCAGAATTAAACACAAAATTTGTTCTCTGTGCTACGTTTCACTGATGGGCTCCAGTCCAACATACCTATCCGACCTCACTCATGTGTACACACCAGCAAGATACTTACACTCCTCTTCTGACACTCGTATTCTCATTATTCCCATTATGAAAATGAAATCATATGGACATTCTTTTTGCATACCAGGGCCCAGCAACATGGAACAAATTGTCCACTGAACTTAGACACAAAGACACAGTGATCTCATTCAACAGCGCTCTTAAAACTCACCTATTTCAACTGCAAGAACAGACTTAAAGACCTAATAATGTTTCCTTACCTTAAATATTTACAGCATGTTTTCTGTTTTCTAATTTCGTAGTGTTTGTTTTTATTTTTGTAATAATATCATTATATATGTTTTTTAAGTGTTGTCAAATGTAAAGCGCTTAGAGCTTCTAAAGATTAGGCACTATACAAAGTCCTCATTATTATTATTATTATTATGTCACTGGCAAAACAATTATGCATTCCATATAAATATATATCAGGATTCCATGAGGACTAAACCAGGATCCCCCTTCAGTCATGAGGATGCAAAAAAGGCCCAATGCTCCAGCTTCATACTGTAAAAAGCACTGAGACTGAAGCTTTGGTGTCACAGTGCATGAGGATGTAGAATAGGCCAGATGCAGCAACTTGTAAGAGGCACAAATTGAGGCTGAAGCTTCAGTGTCATGGGGGTTAGTATGCAGTACTCCTGACAATAAGGATGCAGATTCAAATCCTAGCATTATATCAGCCAGTTAAGCCACCAAAGTGTGTCCTCTGTCATGGCACTTTACTCCAATTGCTTGGCTCTAAATAATCTATTGCATAGTTGAGCCATGAAATACCAAACCAAACAACCCCCAGGTATATCTACAGGGAAAGTTGTTACAGCAAAAGATTTCTGTACATATTGTTTAAACAATCCTATAAATTGTATGAAAGCATCAATAACGTTTCTAAAATATGATCTAACAAAGTATATTTCATGACTATACATGTACTTAATTTACTATCTTCCCTATGAACTAATGTAATATTGTAAATGTAAATTTGTAAAGGGAGTACAATTTCTGTGATTTAGTAACCTTAGAGATCACAAACTAAATTTCATTCAAATTTACCACTATCAATACCAAAACTTTTCTGAATCTGTAATTGCTAAAATATAAGAAGTCAAAATTAAAATCCCACTTTTGAACAAAGCTGCCAAAAATATCCCGAATATTCTATATTTTTCATTAGTCAAAAAGTACATAACAGATGAACAGTGTGGACAAAGGTTTCTGTCTTTCCTTCTCTTTTCAAATCCTACAACCAACCTGATTTCTTGTATCCTAACACTCTGGTAACGTTTTCCCGAACAAAAGCATGGGTTTTCATCATCAGCCGAAGCTGCAAAGAAAAGCAAATAATGACTCAGATCAGTTGAACAGCATTAACAGCAGATTTCTCCCCAAAACTTTTTTATTCTGAGTTTATGCATACAAAAATGTCATTAAACACCCCAAAACCCAAATCCACTTTCGGAATATGCATGATGTCACTGGAAAATGCAGTCCAAAATGCACTTATTAGTACTAGTGCTCTAAAGTTCTTGACTTTGGAAAGAAAATATTATCCTATATTACATAAGAAAATGCTGACTGAAGACAAAATTGTTCTTTTTTGGGGATATGTTACTTCAATTTTTAATTTGCAACTGCTTTTGTATAGACAGGAATAATTTTCTAGAAATAAAAAATTCTAGCAAACTGGTGGAGAACAAAAGACATAATTCAAAGTGGAAATTTTCAGTCAGAACACCGGAAAAACTCTGCAGAAATCAGAATTATAGGCACCAATGAAAGATCCTTCATTGATTATCCTTTCAAAAATAAGGTATGGACTTGCAAACACAAATCATCTCACCACAGGAGTATGTCTGCAATAGTTGAATTCTGAAGACAGACTGGCATGGAAGAAAACACAAAATTCACTTAAGTATGAACATTATATCATAGTGACCTACTTTTTATACCATTGAATTACTCCAAATGCCTTGGCACTAAATAACCTACTTGTGCTGCTGTTCCATAAAGCAGCAAACTAAACTACACCAAAACTCTCCTTGAGTTCATCCATATTAAGTTTTACGACTTCATGTGAAATAGGATTCCGGATGTTAAAGATGCAAAATACAAGTCACTGAAAATACAACAAACATTCAAGCTAGAAAATTATGTCCAAGTGACCTGGTTTTGTATATCAGACTAATTCTTCGTAAGATTTATCCATACCATAAGCATAAGCAATTATGAAAAAAAGGTTCAAACTATTAGGACTGTAATTAGCAAAAACCTGAAAATACAAAAGCCACTTGAGTAAGAAAATTGGTACACACTGTCATAGTTTGATATCGTGGAGTTATTCTGATTGTAATGCCTCCATATACCAAATTTCAACTGAGATGGGGAAATAAGGTTCAAGATACTGTGTTCAATGAACAGATGGCTGAAAAAGTCACTCGAGTATGAAAAACATGTCTGTGATTTAGTTTTGACCATTCTGAATAACTTTATCTATGATGCAAATACCAATTTTCAAAATGTGGTGACTGCTCCAGTGGCCTAAGTGGTTCGAGAGCCCACCTTGGATGCAGGAGGTCGTGGGTTCGAACCCCAGCCAACACATACCAATGACTTTTAAAAGTGGTACTAGCAGCTGCCTTGCCTGGTATTCTGCATTAAGAGGTTAGTGTAAATACTGGTCGACCTGGTGTCAGGATAATGTGGCTTGGTGGAACATAATGCTATATATCTGCCGCATGAAGCTAGACATCGCTATAAACTGCCACAATGCAGACATCGTAATGATATAATTGAAAAACTGTTACAGCTGCATTAAAAATCTATATCACACACACACACAAGTGTAGATGAAATAGGGTCCATGGTTTTGACATGGAAAGAAAAACACGTATACAATAAGACTGATTCACATTTAGTTTTTAACGGTAGACAACCTCAAGATACATCCAAATAATTTTTACAAGCGAGACTGGGTACAAGTCATTTAGAGTATAATAGATAAAGGATATTACAAGAGGCACCTAAGGATGAAAATCAGGACAAAATGATAAAACCCCTATATGGTTGAGTTGTTTTCATTAAGACATAGCCACATATAAAGTTTCAAGAGTGTGGGAGAATTAGTGGCCAAGAGACTGAGGTTGTGCAATGAACAACTGTATTGCTCAAGCATGAAAAGTGGGTTTTGCTATGGCTTTGATATGGCTGACATACTCTTCCTGAAATGTATTAATATAAATTTTTAATACCATAGGTGCAATGGTCCAAAACAGTGAGGACATAATGATGGAGCAAACAAAAAAGTGAACAAATGAACACATGAATGTATAAACATACAAATGAATGCATAAATATTACATCCCTCCCAACTTTGTTAACTAGGGGATAAAAAATAAATGATAAAAGAGAAACTGAAATTATACAGAATAAGCTTAGCTATGTTAAATAATTTTGATCCAATCTAAGTGTAGGTAATGGATGCCAATCTAAGTGTAGGTAATGGATGCCAATCTAAGTGTAGGTAATAGAAACAAGATAAATTCCAATCTAAGTGTAGGTAATGGATACAAGATAAATTAATAGTTGTTGATAATTACTGAATGATGGTAACTTTCTCTTTAAAATCATTCCTGTGTTCTAAATTCTAGTAACCCAAAGCTGGGATGTGCTACCAGTACCTAGTGTTCTAAATTCTAGTAACCCAAAGCTGGGATGTGCTACCAGTACCCAGTGTTCTAAATCCGAGTAACCCAAAGCTGGGATGTGCTACCAGTACCCAGTGTTCTAAATCCGAGTAACCCAAAGCTGGGATGTGCTACCAGTACCCAGTGTTCTAAATCCGAGTAACCCAAAGCTGGGATGTGCTACCAGTACCCAGTGTTCTAAATCCGAGTAACCCAAAGCTGGGATGTGCTACCAGTACCCAGTGTTCTAAATCCGAGTAACCCAAAGCTGGGATGTGCTACCAGTACCCAGTGTTCTAAATCCGAGTAACCCAAAGCTGGGATGTGCTACCAGTACCCAGTGTTCTAAATCCGAGTAACCCAAAGCTGGGATGTGCTACCAGTACCCAGTGTTCTAAATCCAAGTAACCCAAAGCTGGGATGTGCTACCAGTATCTAGTGTTCTAAATTCTAGTAACCCAAAGCTGGGATTGCTACCAGTACCCAGTGTTCTAAATCCGAGTAACCCAAAGCTGGGATGTACTACCAGTACCTAGTGTTCTAAATCCTAGTAACCCAAAGCTGGGATGTGCTACCAGTACCTAGTGTTCTAAATTTGAGTAACCCAAAGCTGGGATGTGCTACCAGTAACCAGTGTTCTACAGACACTCATTAGTATGAATTTGATTAATGGTGTGAGTGGTGCAGGGCGCGCACAGTCAGGTCAAGCAAATGATAAAGGTCTTTTTTTTTAAACAATTTTTTTTAATATAAACAATTAAAGAAAAATATCACACTGCAAAAGACCAATGAGACAAGACAAAATGAATCCAATGAAGTAACAAAGAGCAAAACAAAATTTTATAAGAATCACTCCAAAGAACATAATCCAGATAATATAATTTGATATTATGCAAAACTAAATTATTTGAAACATCCAAATCAAAAAAGTTCCAGAAAATAATTCATAACATTTGTCTGATAGGTTAATACACAACAGATGGTTATAGTTTCACATTTTCAAGGCAGTTTTCCTTTAGTGGAAAAGAATTATCTAGCTGGTTAGGTTTCCCTATGAATCTTAAATGGGCTGAGATTTTCCTTGATCCTTGGTTGAGAATGTTGGAAATATCCAGTAGCATTTTATCTGCTGCTTTATTCTGTGTATTTCATAACACCAGCAATGGATATTTCTGAAAAACCATTAATGGTTTTGCAGCTAGTTTGTTTAATAATTTCAATCATGGGAACATCATGAGACCTGGATATACCACAAGGTTTCTTGCTAACATGGCTGGTATAACAACCTTCACACCTTTACTTTGAGACACATATTCCTCATGAAAGAACTTATTCTGTTGTTACTTGAGAGCTGTAACAAGAGTGTTCAATTCCATCTGACAACTAAACAAATGAATGTTAATCATATACAAACTGGAAAGAAAGCTTCATCTATACAATAAATCAATTAGGCAATATTCTAGAGTGTGATACAATGTACATCAAAAGGGGGGGGGGCTCAAAGGGTATTGATAGAGAAATCGTGCACATTAAAGAACCATAAACTTCTCTATCAATACCTTGTCATCACCTCACTCTACAAAATCTCTGGTATCCCATTCCTGCATATCATCTAAAACATGTTACATTTACACATACCTGTTCTGTAGTGATAATAACAGTAGACCCTGCAGGTAAAGCATTGTCATACACATATATCACAGGCCATATAAGGAAGGTCATTTGGTAGATTGTATAAATGCATAATGTTCCCCAGTCCAACAGACCTGTAACAGATAAAAGACATTTAATTGAACTAGGAATACATGTTTTTTGTAAATTATGTTCCGCATATGTTTACCCTATCACATTAATGTTAAAAATGCACTCAAGTACCTCCAACTCCTGAAAGACAATAAAACAGGTTTCTGTATAAATAAAACATGCAGTCTTAATAACTGCAATAGCAATCCTGTGAAAGAAAATGACAAAATCAGCAGAAATGTAAACAAGATCTTTTGAAATCTCCGCAATTTATGACCTGCCATAAATGAGTCAAGTAGACATTTTGTTGTAGACAACCAAATTAACCTCAATAAATGTCACACTGTGAAATTTCTCTCAACAATGTCTCAGGGGTCACGCTACCAGCTGAAGTGAGCAACTAAGTCACCTAAAAAATGTAAACTTTGCCTTCTTCTACTATGAAAGCAACAACGACTTCACCCTGTGATTTTTGAGAGGTACATTGACTGACTGTAGTTTTAGAGACGCCCCCTTGCCAGGTTAATTCAAGTGTTGTGTTGTAGCGAAATGTATTCATCAAGCCATGTAAAGTAGCAACCTATGTCTCACTAATTCTAATGCAGGAAAAATAAAAGACAAACAAATGTTGTACTTACGGAAAGGGCCCGGGGTTCTGTTTGTTGCCCAGTAGTAGAATCCTGGGTAGACTACAACCAATGTACTTCCCATCATAAGGACCCATAGGTACATCACTTTGGGCAGCTTGCCTAGGCCTGAACTAATTAGCTCAAAATTCAAATTTAACCTGACAGATACAAAAGAAAAAAATGCAAAATTATGACTTTAACTTAATGAATCAACCTTCATTTTTTTTGCTATCATTTTTAGGAACTGCCACTGAGATAACACAAGCAATAATTAAAGACTGAGCAATATATAAAACATTCAGAGAAAAACACAATATCTTCAAACAGTGAAATTTTTTTGCCAATAATGCTTCTCTGAAAATACTTACCTGATCGCATTAACTTTAGGAAATTACTCTCTGCATCCTGAAATCCAGCACTACCTGAAAAACAAAAGATCATTGTCTCTAAAGGTAACATAAAGATGCAGGGAAGTAACTCTTGCAGATTAAATCTCCTTGCTCCAGGATGGTGACCACCCGTATCCCAAATGTAACCAGTTTAAGCTCGAGTGAAACCTATAACTGGATGCTTGTATTCACAGGTTAGGTTGGGAGGGATTGCAAAGGTTGCATGTAACACTGGCAAGAGTATAAAAGTCTGAGGTTGCACTGAGCTGGCCAAGTTGATGAAACCCCTTTGGAGAAATGAACATCCCAGTGGACACCTCTTCCATTACATGAACATTACTGTTGAATCATTCGGGAGGAGGACAAACTAAGTTGATATGACTTTACAATGACTATCCACCGTAAAATGCAAATGTGGCAGAGAAGGCTATTCATATCATGAATCAAAACCTAACTTACCGAATGTTTTTGCAGTATATCATCCAGGTGCAATGGAGAATGATGCCCTTGCATATGATATGGCACAGTCCAGTGTCACTGTGAAAGCCTAAGGACTGAGACTGAGGCCCAATGGAAGAGTGCAAAATTGGTACATTACACCACTGTTGCCAAAGGAGAGGAATAGATGTAATACCATGTGAACAAGTATAGAATAGATGTGATACCATGTGAACAAGTATACAGAAATATGCTTTGAACTCGACAAAACTGATCATGCACAGTCAATGAATGGACCCTGCTATCTCCATCTTGAATGCTGAGGAAGCAAATAACCAAGCCTGCTAAAGTCTATGAGAGGTGTTAATTGGTTTTCATAACCAGGTAAGTCTGGAATAGAAACCCAGAGAGTCTGGTTTTTGGACTTCCACCAAAAGTTCTTATATTTTTTTCTGTAAAACATCTGACTTCATGGCATGACTGACTTGGGATCTCTGTCATGAAAGAGCACAATGAAAGTGGAGGGGGTTGGGTGAACAAGCTCTGGAGACCCTCCAAAGAGCTTTTATAGCCCATTTGTTTGTCGGAACTGGGTTCATCAAAGTCTGGCATAACAAATGGTGTCTGGCACTCACAGGAGGGTCACCAGTAGGAGGGAGAGACTGCAAGTCATTGATAATCAGCAGGAAACATGGTGGAGAAGAAACCTTTTTTTCTCTACCCACCCAGGACAGTGTACAGAAATTATGGGCATTTAGCCACCTATAACTTGCTTGGTCAAGAAGAGCTTGTAACTTTTGCTGAAAATTATGACTGCAATCTTTCTATTGCTGATTATCCCTTCTCCAATAAACCTCCTGATGAGGCTGCACATGCATTGGGCTTGCACAGAGAGGTGAAGGGCTTCTCACCTCCTCAATTCTACCACCAACAAAAAGGGAAGAACTGAAAGGGAAGGAATCTAAAGTCACAACATGATAGGGTCTACAAGAAAACGATCACATGAGTACATATCTTATCAAATCAAGTTTACATGAGGCCACTGGAGTAATCAACTTCATGTGGTGAGCAGCCTTACTGAGTACCATAGCAATATGGCATACAGATTTCCAGGTATGGTCATTTTCAGCCTTCTTCACGAGATGAAAGATTGCCACTTCTCTGTCCACTTTATAAAAGAGTGAAGCAGACATACTGATGTCAGTAATATCCATGTCTAGGCTAGGTACATCTGAATGATAAACATTGGTATGTGACTTGTGCCAGTGTGGTGAGAAAGGTCCAGACAACTGATACAACAGAGAGAATGTCTTCAAATTTTCCAAATTTTATGAGACAGACATCCAATAATTTCTACAAATTTTGACGATTGAGGTAAAATGAATTTTCGTCATCATCATGATTATCAGCATCCATTGAGGCCTCGACCTTCTATGTTGCATTGGCTGCCAGTAGAGACAAAATTCTTTGAATGCTGCCTTAAAACTAATTTTTAGGGGTATAGCATTCTGTACAGCAATGGTGATGTTAAATTGTCACCATTTGTAAAAATGGCTCCACCTGTCTGATATGCCAGTAGGGCCAGTGGAGTCATGTCCTGTACAGTGGGTTTTGGGCCAGCAGGGAAGAATCACTTAACTGACTACTCCAAATGTGATGCTTGTTATCATAGATACTGTTGGTCTGGGATGTCTGCTGGGCACAGGATGATGTTGGAATTGTCAAGCAACATGCTGTTCACCTGTCCATAATGACACATTCATGAGTACCAAAACCATACACCGATTGTGTGTAACGCTGGTCCAGCTGATTGCAAGCTGTGAAATTGTACACTGAATAACTTGAAAGCCCATCCTGCAGGAAAAACTGGACAGTAATCCTGCATGCTCAGCTTCAACATTCCCATGTTCATGCCCAGCTGGCAATAGAGACCTATGTTCAGTGGACCACCAAATTCTGCCTACATAGCTTGCTGTATTATGTGTATCACACTTGATTCCAGTACAGCTTGAGAGACATTCTTCTGTACGACTTCAACTGGATATGAAGTAATAACTACTGTATGTGCTGCTTTAGGTACCATATATACCAGCTTATAAGTCGACATTTCTTATTGAAAATTTGATTTTGGCAGAATAGGGGATGTCTTACAAGTGTGACAAACAGAAAATATAATAAATCAAGGGGTAACACTGGAAATTCTAGATGTTAGCATTATACACAAATATTGTCAATTCAAATATTTGAATGTTTTCATACCACCATATCAATTCTGAAATGCATATATGGTATGCACTGTGTTGATCATAACAGTATTCATAACACAATACTTATATCTACAGTTATTTGGATTGTAATAATTTGAAAATATTGCTGGTAAATTAAATATTACCCACTGCAAAGTGAAGTGTCTGTAAGTGTTGTTTACCATGGATAAAGTATATTGCTTCCATCTTCACAAAAGTCTGAACAACCTGTATTTGATTATATTTTGTTCTGCTGTATAAACACTGTGTTTGATGTAATGAAAGTTTTGATATTATTTTCTTTTTCCATAGGCCATATCTAATTCCCAAGTGATATTTCCCCAAGTTATCTGAAAGTGTACATGGGCCAATCAGCCCACAGCTTGTAAAGGCAGCACTGACATTGTTTTCAAGCTGACAAATCCTTTTGATTGAGCCACACATATTTGTTTGGTGTCAACAGAGGGTAGTTATTTGAACTCCATTTGCACCTTGTATTGGATTTCATAGACTGTATGATCGAAGTGTCACTTACAGAGTCTCTTTACATAAGCATCTACATACAACAGTAAAGACAAGGAATCGGAGTCAGACAATGCCTACAATGACTAAACAATGGAGAGTGTCAAAGTTTATTGAGTTACTCATACAGAGAGGATGAATTCTTGGGCTTTGTACCAGATGACATCAGATAGTGACATTTACAGGATAGTTTAATATGTTTAATATTTTCTTAGTGTTTGGGAGATTCAGAGCATGCCCTTATTTTCCTTTAATTCAACTGCCTTTTTGATGATGGACCTTACGTTTTCTGCCCATATTGCACACACGCTACACGAGTGTAAGCAAGAAAATGTATACAGGCCAGGGACTTCTCATGGTTGTTCTTCACATCTTTAAAGCATCTGCACTTCTTGCAAGACTGACATCTCTAATGAAAGAGAGAAGAAAAAAAAAAAAGTTCATACAATACTCAGATTGTTCAAACTGGTAAACTCATGTCACCAAGACAACAAAATAAGTCTTTAATAAACCAAAATTTAACAGCAAAATATAATTACATCAGTGATAACTTGAATGTTACAGACTGATATCACACGGACAATAATGACTGACAAAAGAATGCATGAATACAAATAAATTCACTAGGGGAAAATGCATATGTTTTATACACCAGGTATATCAACCTTTTCACTTTACTATATCACTGAAAATAGTTGCTGGATGGTCAGAATTTAATATAAATTGCAATGGATTCTTCAGAAGTACTGTTCATGGGTGCAAGCTAAAGTTTAAGTTGTTAATATCCAGGATACAGGTGGCCACCTAACAGAAACAGGAGGAGTTAATCTGTAGAGTTATTTCCCTTCATCATGACATCTAAATGGAAAGGCATTCTTCATCGTTTAGGTAGGGCTACATCAGAGGTAGCAGAGAATAATTTCCTAATGTTAATGTGATCAGGTAATTTATTTGATGGAGAAATTTGATTATATCACTTTTTTTAATCTAAATATTTTTACATAACAAATAATGGGACTTCAAATTATGTATCACATATTTTTTAAAATTTATCACTGTAGGTTCAATAACTTGTACCTTAAAAAAACCCACATGTTCAAGAATCTTTCATGCTTCAGCAAACTCTTGGTACTGACAATTCATTTAAAGTGAAACCTGCCATTAATAGACACTCAAAAGACAACTAAATTTGTCTTTTATTGGCACCAGAACAACAGGATATATCACTAACAGCAAGTATAACAACTGAAATTTATATAGAGTTCCATGAAACTGATTTAAATTCACAGAATAAATTTGTTAACTTTATTCTACCTAACTGCATATATCGATACAATGAAAGTTTGTTAGGAAAGGGTTATTTTAAATATTGACAAAAACCCTACACAATTACCTTTGTATAAAAGGAAGGACTGAATTTGTTAAGAATAGAATCTGTTTATATCCAGTTCTTTTAACATCAATGTAATCTGACTATGGACTGTATATTTAATGAAATAACTGTCAAGTACGCCACAAGAATGGGATTTTACATTGATAAATGCCAATGCAGTTAAAAGATTTCTATGTACTGAGCAAGGCCTGATAGTAACATCATCACAAAAGTGAACAGAAATCTATGTCTAACTATTCACGGGGGAAGTGGGGTGGGTGGGTGCAATAAACTGTCTGGAATACTTACGTGCCTGTATCAATGAGGTCATAAACTAAAGTATTTAAACTGAAAACTATTAAAATGGCTGCAAACATATGGTATATGGTCTTGATGTGGTCGATTTCAAATAGGTCTCTGAAAAAGATTTTGAAACAAACATTTTAATGATGCAGGCAGCATAATTAAAAATATTAGGAATAGATGACAAGTAACAATAATGCTGGACATGTTGATAAAAAAAAAGAGAATTTAAATGTGGAAAGTAAAAATACAATATATACACATATGTACCATGTATGCAGTAGTTTATTTACAAAAGGAATGCATAAGATGTATTTTATTTACAAGAGTACTCTGATTTATTTCATGTACAAAAGTACTGTGTGTGAAGTATTTTAAGTTTGTTTCATCTTTGAGTAATTTTAGCAACACTTTTAACAAACTATTGGTTATAATATGCAGACAAAATGGGAACTAAATTCCTTTGTCAGGAAGACACCAAGGCAGCCAACATCAGGAGCAGTTTGTGCATGTGCATTTAAACGACAAAATGTATGTTATTATCATTTTAGTTGAGGTAGCTGTCAAATGATGTGATCTTTTCTATTCTGATAAAATGAGTTATCTAAATTCTTTTCACAAAGATGGTCATAAGGAATAATTTATTCTCAATACTGCATAATTTTAACTGTACAAGATTATAATTGTGATTGTGTTTGTTTCTAATTTCTGGTAATATTCTCCATACTAACACCATAATCAGCAAATTAATTTCATTTACAGATACATGGAAATGGAGTTCAGCTGCCTTTGTGTGGTATTGGGAAAGGCACTTTGTGACCAATTTCTAGGCATGACAGAGACAATAATAGGTAAAAAAATCCATGAAAATCACCCAATTTGTTAAAAATAATTTCAGGGACACATCAGTAATCTGTAGGAACAAATAACCTGAATAACCTGCATCCAGATAATCTCTGCCCTACTGTAGTCATAAATTTAAATGTACACATGATAAGACAAATTAATGTGCCAGGTCTATTATCACCACAGACTCATACAAAATTTGAGTTTAATCTGAGAATTAAAGTTATACAGATACTTACGTTAAAACCGATCTTCTAGTGGTAAAGACTTTATCAGGTAATTCTCCCTTTTCTCGACTTTTACTGGAAAAAAAAAATTCAGACATAATCCAAAATCATTATGTACATTTTATAGCACATTAATCAAATGTATGGCACATATTTTTTTCCATCCAACTTATTTCATCTTTTCAAAGCAACAAGAACACATATAAATCAAGAAGCCCAAGTGGCCTAATATCACTCACCTGCCTAATACAACTTAACAGTTGACCATTTCACTATGCAGGCTTATGCAGTACATGTATTGTAAGAAAACAACCAAGGTAAACTAAATGCCAAACTTTATATCATATTGATTTTGCTTATTTTACTATAGCCTGAAAAAGTGTATTCTACACATAATGATATGATTAATATGCAGTCTCATATTCATAATGAAAGTCATCCAAGACCTCGATGAAGTAATTCCATTTACCAAGTTTTATACAAACTGTATGAGAACTAAGTATCTAGATCCAGAGAGGTTGTTGTTGTTGTTGTTGTTGTTATAGGGTTTAACGCCATTTTTCAGCACAAGATAGGCTATACATGGCGGCCAGTATTAATGGTGGAAGAAGAACCCTGGAAAATCCCGGGAAGAACCACCGACCCACGAGAAGCTACTGGCGGGCTTTCTCACGTACCCACGTTAGCCGAGCCTGGACTCGAACTCACGCAGACAGAGGTGAGATGGCAGTGATCCATAACGGTCAGCGCTTTAGACCACTCGGCCACTCGGGGCCCCTCCAGAGAGGTAACAAGCTCATTCAATCAGATACAAGGCATCCTATTAGACTGTATCTGAAGTGTAATGAAAATCAGATCAAACATATTGCTTCTGGAGCGGCAACACGCTCAGGGAATCAGATGCAAGATCAACTCATGGACATGCATGGATCCTGCTCACATTTTATGTAGTCCAAGATCTTAATGATGTAACCCTTTGTTCTAATTCTGATCCAAACTGGATAAACATTATTGCTTCCAAAACTTGGCCTATCAGATGCAAGATCACCTCATTAATATTCACAGTTAATGCGCACTGTCAAATTTGTCCAAGTTCTTGAATATAAACATATATTCAAAGTCTGAGCAAAACCGGATCTGAAATACGACCTCCCAGCTGGTTACAAGCTCAGCCATTAAGATACAAGATTACCTAATTAATATGCATGTGTCTTGCTTATTATTAAACCTATCTAAGATCTTGGTGGTATAAGCCCATATTTAAAGTCTGACAAACATCAACTATGAAACATGTCTTGCAAAGGAGTGTGCATGTGTGTGATTTGGATTTTTAACATAGTTTTAAAAAATTTCAGTCAAATCACTACAATGTCTGCAGTGTGGCAGTTTATAGTGATGTCTGGCACTGGGGCATCTTGCCAAAGACATGTAGCATCATGTCCCACCCAGTTACATTAACCTGACACCAGGCTGACCAATCCTAACACTAACCTCTTAATGCAGAGCGCCTAGTGAGGCAGCTCTAAATACCATTTTTATAAGTCTTTGGTATGACTCAGCCAGGGTTCTAACCTATTACCTCCTGCATCTGAGGCGGACACTCCAACCATTTGGTCACTGAAATGATCTGTCTTGTAGAGGAACATAATCAATCAGATGCAGGTCACCTAATTAGTATGAATGAATTTTATTTATTATTTAACTCTTATTTCATGAAATATTCATATATTTCAAGTTTGACCAAAACTGGATCAGAAATGTGACATCTAAAAGGGTAAGAAGCACAGCCAATCAGATACAAGATCAACTAATCAGTCTGCAATGATCTCAATCAATACTGAACTTATACCAGATCCTAATTATACTAATGTTGCAAGCATATATTCTAAGTTGGATAAAAATTGGACCATAAAAATGGCTTCTAAAGTGGCAAGAAGTTTGACCAATCGGATACAAGATCCCCTCTTTAATATGCATACCTGTCACACATCATCAAACTGGGCCTAGAATTTGATGATGTGGAGCCATATTCCAAGTCTGATTAAGATCAGATCAGAAATATGGACCCAAGAGTGATAACAAACAACTGCTGATGGACAGATAAATAATGCACCACAGATGACACACAATGGATGCAGGGCCACACTATAAGCACACCCAGACTCTTGGCCAGATGGGTTAAAAGTGATGATGCTGGAGGTAAATGTAAACTTGAACACTACCTGATTTAACTATGGATTACTACCTAAGTATTATTACTAGATAAATATCTCATGTATTCTAATATACTTTAAACTTCATAAAAAGGTAAACATTAATCTGGTGGATAATTATTGTCTTACAATATAAATATTATATTTCAAACAAAACTCATTGTGCTAAAAGAGCAAAAAACTCTGTGATAAAACAAAAAAGACAGGGTCTACTTGTTGAGAACCACGATGAAAATACTGTTGTAACATGTGTGACCTTGACCCCAAGGTGAAAAAGTTGAGCAAGCATGTAGAAGAATGAAGAAAATCCACCAAGTGGTTTAGGAAAAAAAGCAAATAAAAATGCTTTAACCAAAACAATAACAAAATTTTCTGACTGTGAGCTTGACCCCATGGCCAAAGTATCATAAAGCGAACTATCTTAGCTTATTCATTCCAAGACAAACTATCAACTTGGTGTATAGAAATATAAGCTAATGAAAATGCTTTAACCAAAAACCTAAATGACAATTTTCTATGAAAGAACCCTAACTCCAAGATAAATGGGGTGACCAAACACGTCACTGAATGAACTGTCATTGCTTCATAATGATTTATTCCAGGTACGAAAACACCTAACAAAAGGTTTAGCAAATATAAACAAATTAAAGACTTTGATCATAATGGTCAATGCAAATTTTCAAAGACTAAGACCTAGATTCAAGGCAAACAAGTCAGAGAATGAATTGTCTCAGCTTCATAATGATTCATGCCAAGTGTGATCAGAATCTATCAAGGGGTTTTGTAAATATATGCAAAATTAAAACTTACCCTTTAACTAATGACTCCAACATGCTGCCAGTGAAAATATGATTGCTATGTCTCACTTCCATTAATATGGGCTTGTTACAAATGATGTGAGAAACTTTAAAATTTAATATGAAACATTAAGAAATAGCTTGCTTCTTTACATATTTTATTCTGATGACAAGAATTCCAAAGCTTGTTATTTTACCTGGTATGCCATGGCATAATCCACAAACCTTGCAAAGTCACTTGAAAAAGAAATTAGGTCACTGTGATGTACTTTTGCCTGTTATAAGAAGTATATATCAAGATAAATGCACCCATCAAGTTTTACACCTGAACATAAAAGTGTCGGAGAAACAGATCTAAATGCAAAAGCTTATCATAATCACCATAGTACAAAATTTAGGTCACTGTGACCTCCATTTGCCTGTGATGAACAATACTCTCCATAAAAAATACATCAATAGAGTCACAGAAAAAACTAAGTTAAATGCTAACATGTAATACTTACACCTATGCCACCAACAATGACAATACAGTGGGAAAAGAGATACCAATGTCGTACCTATGTTTTGCAGACAAAACAAAAACAACAATCTGAGTCAGTAAAACATAATTTTAAATGTCTTTAACAAGAACACAGTAAAAAATATGACAAATATTAATAGAACCTGAAACATGTTGGAGCAAAGAACTCCAAAGAAAAGCACATACCTGTCTTAATAATACCTGAAGCTAAGAGAAATTAATACAAAAATGTATTGTATTATGTTTTGTAAATACAATTATCATTCTTATTAGCGTTCAAATTTTAAATGAATCTGTAGTACTGTGCAGAAAACAGTGGCCTAACCATACTACACTCATGCTGGTGTAGGGTGCAGCTGAGTGTAGTTCAGTGATATGTAGTGGTGTTATATTCTCCACAAACACAAGTAGGATCTACCTGGCCAATTAAACCCTCTATAGAATGATAATTATCAATCAACTACCACATTACAGAGATTCCCAGTGCATAAAAACCAGTTGATTGGCAACAAGGTAAGAATCCTTGTAGATCAGGTGGCTGGATCCATACTATTATAAGTCAGGTCCAACTACAAACAACACAGACCTTTATCTGCTACCAAACAATGCACTGGCAGATGAGGGTCTACCTTATTTATTCTACTGATTACTCCTAACAAACTGCTGAGACCCAGATCTGCTGGCACATTATGTGACAGGAGATCTGGGACTGTGAGATCTGGGACTGTGCAATTAACATTTGGACCAGTAATTTAATGCCAGTCATAAAAAGTTGAATTTATACCATATATACTCACTTATAACGCCTATAAGTGAGTATATATGGTATAAATTCAACTTTTTATGACTGGCATTTTTTGTACGATTTTCATCATATGTTCACAATATAATTCTGAGTACCATTATTGGAGAAATGAAAAATGATCATTTCATAAAAATAATCAAATTAGTTGGTGCTATATTCTCTATTTTTCAAATGGTTCATTTTATGGATTGCCTTGAATAATTGACTATGTTCTATAAAGGACTTGCAACAGATGGCAAATCCGTGGGTTGGTAATCATTCAAATGCTAACACTCCAACTATGTAGGCTGGACCTGATTTCAACCTTGAACACCTGGATGGGGTTGAAGTCAGTGGCAGCTTGATAGAAAATAGTCCAAACTTTTTGTGCATACTGTAAACCATGCTGCTAGAGAAAACCAGTGATCCTCAGTATGAAAATGCATTATTTTGCTGGAGATTGATAATTATCATAATGTTAAGTATATCCTTTATAAAGGAGTATTTAATTAATAAATTACTGGTACAACAGTTAGGGTACATAACATTCTTCTGTTGAATAACTTGTCAGATTTTGTTTATATCCTCATTATGAAAAATGTATTATTTTGCTGGAGATTGGTAATTATCATAATGTTACATCTGTCCTTTATAAAGGTGCATTTCATAATAAATTACTGGTATAACAGTTAGGGTACAAAACATTCTTCTGTTGAATATGCAGTAGATGCAACAAAAATGAGAGGAACAACTTTTTGTTTAGCTGAATCAACCCATGTTTTTAATATCAGATTTTGGTTACATGGTATTCAATTTACTGAATCAATTAAGTCCATCATAAGTATCTGACAACCTTTCAATAAAGATGGCCTCCAAACCATCCTACAGATTTGTTAACTTTAACATGAGCAAGAAAATGCAGATGCATACAACCTGTTGGGAAAGAAGAAATAAAATAGTACCAATATAAAAGGCATGGGAACTGAAAATTAATATGTGCAACTTGCTCATAGGTATAGCAATTTTGGAAGCATAACAGTATATGATATAAGCAGTAAGTTTATTTTATAATAATGACAAGGAATAATTCTTCATACTGTTACGTATATGTAATTAAATTGCTTGTGTGGTAGTTTTAAAATTCATTTTTATTTTAATTTTTGTTTCATTACATTTTATTGTAATGATTATTTTCACAGGATTCAATATTTTTTTTCCAATAAATTCAGTTTATTTAGAATGTAAAAGCTATTACATTAGCACTATTTTTAGCTCACTCTGGTACACAGAGTTTGTAAACACTACGCAAAAATGATTGGCTATTGCCAAGGTCATTTTGGCCTACGTGTTAGTCTGAATAAACAATGTTTAATTTTTATATATTTTCAGTGTGAGAATTTGGTTCTTAGATAGGGCTGTTCTTGCTACGTGACAAATTTCATTTTTTCTATTGTGTTGTTCAAATGTTAAGAGACCATGTGACCTATCACGCGAGAATGGGATGATGTTTTAGTTGGGTTTAATACCCATTCTGAGAGCTTTTCAGTTAGTTGTATTCTTAACACCTTGAAGGTACAGGGTGTTTTATACTGTCGATGCTGGCTTGTTCTGAAGTTTTTCTATTTTTTTGGAATTTAATAATTTATTCTCTAGAAAACTAAACAAGTGTACTTTTTTATAAAAAGTTCTGGGACAAAGAAATTTAGTGGAGATTTATTCTGGAGTTTAACGGAAACATAAACTGTGATTCAATTGAGGATCTGTTGCCATTAGTACAACGACCAAATCTGACGTCATTGCCTCCATACTGGAATTTCATCGAGATTCGAACCCGGATTCTATTAGAACTGTTTAGAGATAGGACTTGTATTTTTCAATCTTTGGATTAAATTTTGGATTATATTCACAAACCATAAGTCCTATTTCCAATTTTTACATTGTTTTCTAGGGAAATAAATTATTTTGTTAAAATATACAAAGCTTGTTGGATTCACTCTTTTCTCTTGTTACCTTTGTATGAGCCTACACGTAACAATACACTTACAAATTACATTTTCTCCTGTGGGGTTTACACAACAATGTTGAGTGTTAAAGTCATTGCATAAATGATATACTCATATAAAAGTTTTATCCAGCTAAGAACTGCATAGACCCAGATATGCCATGCCACGACATAATGTGCAAGCAGATCCTGGTCTATGCAGTTTGTTAGGAGTAATCAGTGGAAGAACAAAAATCCTGACCTGCTGTCATTATGTAAGAAGATTTTCACTGAAATACAAGTTCTGGTGTTGAGAAAATATTATATATATATATATATATATATATATATATATATATATATATATATATATATATATATATACAAACTATTCAGAACAGTTAAATTTTTCAGTTTGCAATTTATATTTTTCTTGTTTTATACATACAGTACAGCAGTTATGTGTTCAATGAAATATATATTACATGTATCAACAGTCCCTAAGGAAAAAGATTACCACCCACCACACCTGAAAATCCTAATTTTTGAAATTTGAAGACTGTCTAACATGGAAAGAATGAAGTATAAAGCAAGAACATGACGGGTAATAAACCATGTCAACTCTGTCTCTGGAAAAATTCCTGTATTAAAGTGACTTTTCAGGACAATGTCATGTATCACAGTAGAAAGATGACCTATATCATACCTCGGGGCCCCGAGTGGCCGAGTGGTCTAAAGCGCTGACCGTTACGGATCACTGCCATCTCACCTCTGTCTGCGTAAGTTCGAGTCCAGGCTCGGCTAACGTGGGTACGTGAGAAAGCCTGCCAGTAGCTTCTCGTGGGTCGGTGGTTCTTCCCGGGATTTTCCAGGGTTCTTCCTCCACCATTAATACTGACCGCCATGTATAGCCTATCTTGTGCTGAAAAATGGCGTTAAACCCTATAACAACAACAACAACAACATATCATACCTCCTGTGACAAATTCTTGTCACTGGTTGCTAAAAATAATAACATATACAAGATTTACTCAGTTTTGTAGGGGTTTTAGTGGATGAAAATTGCTGTAGGGGTTTTAGTGGATGAAAACTGCTGTAGGGGTTTTAGTGGATGAAAATTGCTGTAGGGGTTTTAGTGGATGAAAATTGCTGTAGGGGATTTAATGGATGAAAATTGCTGTAGGGGTTTTAGTGGATGAAAATTGCTGTAGGGGTTTTAGTGGATGAAAATTGCTGTAGGGGTTTTGGTGGATGAAAATTGCTGTAGGGGTTTTAGTGGAAGAAAATTGCTGTAGGGGTTTTAGTGGATGAAAATTGCTGTAGGGGTTTTAGTGGATGAAAATTGCTGTAGGGGTTTTAGTGGATGAAAATTGCTGTAGGGGTTTTAGTGGATGAAAATTGCTGTAGGGGTTTTAGTGGATGAAAATTGCTGTAGGGGTTTTAGTGGATGAAAATTGCTGTAGGGGTTTTAGTGGATGAAAATTGCTGAAATTTTTAAAACTCAGTGACACTGAAACACAAAGAAGTAACTTAATTTGGTACAGAAGTGCAGTCTTTATAGATGCTATATATTTATCATCAAATAATAGTTAATTTCAAATTTATGGTATTTAAAGTTTGTTAAGCATAATCTAGAACAAAAGTTAAACATATATTAGGCAATCTTTTAGGGCTGATCATCTAATCATTCTTGATTACTGGTTACAATGTTACAATTATTATTATTATTATTATTATTATTATTATCATAATTATTACTTATGATTATGTTCACTTTCATAAGACAATGGGTTTTTGTTCATATAAGTATGTACATGTTTCTTATAAGCACAGCTTAAAATAATTGTCCCTTCTCATGCAACAGTTATTTAAATTGTTTATTTTGTTATTCTTGTTGTTGTTATTATTATTACAGTGTGACCCCACTATAACACGGTAGTTAGGAGCCATAGAACCCGACCATGTTATAGACCGAACCGTGTTATAAACAACCAGGTCAGTTAGCTGAAGAAAATGATGCATGTACCCGAAAAAATGTGTGGAGTGGGTGGGTGGGTAGGTAATAAATGCGGGCGTAAAAAGACGTGCTTCATTGGCACAGTTATCATCTTAAATCGATGCATATTAAATGAGAAATACGCCTGTAGTGAAAACAGAGAAGGCATCTATAATATTTTACTTTATTCAGAGAACCATGCATTGGTACATATACATGTATACTGTTTATATATACATGTACAAAGTATCAACACCCTGTACTCACCCGCGAATCATGTCACATACATTGAATCCACAATACAAGTAATTCCATCGAAAATAAGCACAGACAGAGATTTAAAATAATCAATAATTTTGTCACAGGTTATATAGGTCTGAATTCAGTGGAAAAATAGCATGATCACGTAAAGAATGATGAAACACATTTACTTTTCAGTACGTCCCAAGTTGGTAAAAGTTTGCGTTTTAAGCGCCGTCGGTAGAGTTCGTAAGCATAAACTTTTTTCCTATAAAAAGGAAACTTTCATGGCACAGTAAAAGTGTTCCAGTCACGTTGGAAAATGAAACAATCCATCAGATTCCATTGCTTTTATTTAAGCTCGGTACAGACTTCCTTTGAAGTAAGGTTCTTTGTTTTTATTGAAGATTGTAGTCGGCTTTCTTTGATGAAGGGTGCATGCGTTACTGAAGTCACCGCTAAAGGACAGCTTTGGAGAACCAAAGAAATGCCCGTTTCTGATTGTGGCGGCAACATCAAAAACTTTTATTGCATGATTGAGACTGATTTTTTTTCCCATTTGCTTAGTACGTTTTCATAACAATCGGTGTTTCAAAGGTAATGTTTTCTTTAAAATATCAGTTACTAGTTCATCTGGGTACATTTTGTTTATAAAATGAATTGGTCGTGGTATGGTCAATTGTAGTTACTGTTCCTCCCTGCCTATTGAATAGACAAGTGAGATTTTTTTTGTTATTTTGTTTTTTGTTTTTGTTTTGTTACATTTGTGGTATTGGAGTGATGCTGCCTTCCACGCATGCGTCAGAAATTTAAAGAAAGGGTCAATCGACGATGGAGACGCAGTGTTCTGGTCTGATGACAGGGACTACTACAGAAAATCTGAATGTTCTGAAGGATTTAATTCTGAGTGAAAAGAGGAATTTTACTTACCATCTACATACAAAGTCAATCTAGGTAAATATATTAATTACTATCGAGCGGCCGAAAATCCGACGAAAGATAGATTATGAGATAATGCCTCGTCCGGTTGATCTCTGCTGCCAGAAATGTAAATTCGAAAAAAAGCAGATATCTCAAAACATACAGAACTCATGCTAGATGTCAACATAAGCGGATTATGATATAACAATGCACTGTTAAGTTGGTTTGTCAATATGGACAAAGAATTTGTTTATGTAACAATAGATAAATTTTTCAGTGCATTTTGTATCAACTCTGCCACTTCCTTTCATGGGGCCTCTGAATTTCTCCACTCCAAACCAATGGTTGTATATACAAGTTTAAACAGCCAACAATGTCGTCAATAAAAAAAAATCGCCAGACGGCATATTTTGCCGCCAATAAGGGAAAATAAATCGCAATTTGCGACATTGGCGAAGCCCTGCGCGATTCTTGAATAAACTTGTTACAGTTATTTTTCGTACTTTTAAGAAGAAAACACTATTTTTTTGTGTATGAGAAAAATGCATATAAAATTTCAGGAGTCACACAACGATCATCTTGTATTATTCATACGCGATTTCTTTCCATAAAATGATAAACTTTTTTTGTTTTTTCGTACTTTTAAGAAAGAATTCTTTTTCATATACGAGAAAAATACATGTATATGAAATTTCGGGAGCCACACCACGACCGTGTTATATCCGAATTCGTGTTATAACGGAGCGTGCTATAGCGGGGTCACACTGTATTATTATTATTATTGATATTATTATTATTATTGACCATATCCACTTATGTAAGAAGATTTCTCTTCAACAATCGATTATTTGAAACTATTTTCCCCCCAGGCGGTACAAGATTTGCTGGTACTGCATAATCTTTGTTAAAAAGAAATTAACTGTATGGACCAAATTATATGTAATACACATGCCTTAATAATCACACACTCCTCCTTTTGGTAAAAACTAATTAAAAAATATCCTTTACTAAAGCACGTTTCTTGATCCCAGTATATCTCATGGGAGGGAAGCAGTTGTTAAAATCCACTTAGTTCCCAATTTTCTTGAAATTGGCCAATGTTCATGAACGATATTTGATTACCATTTAAATTAATACATTAAATCAGTCTGAAAAACAAATTTTGCATAGGCTCCACTCCAGTTATTAGAGCTTCTGATAGAGGGCCAGGAACGAAGTGATGTATGCATCTGCTGCAAGCACAATGGAGAGAACAGCAGCATACTTCTATACTACTGTCATGCCATGACAAAAATTTCTTTATACGCAGTATCAGAGAAACAATGTGTTTTCCAAAGCAGACAGATGACTGAAATGACTGCTTTGAAGTGCAATAAATGTACAATTAAAATAAAGAAACTAAAATATGTTAATCATTAGCTTTTTCAAAACTTCCAATTTCCAGAAAGTGAATATGATCAAGCAGAGCCAGCAGTCTTTTGAGAGGTGCAACTCTGAAGCACAGCCATGCTGTATACTTTCCAGCCCAAGTCACACCCATGATCACTGTATACTTTCCAGCCCAAGTCACACCCATGATCACTGTATACTTTCCAGCCCAAGTCACACCCATGATCACTGTATACTTTCCAGCCCAAGTCACACCCATGATCACTGTATACTTTCCAGCCCAAGTCACACCCATGATCACTGTATACTTTCCAGCCCAAGTCACACCCATGATCACTGTATACTTTCCAGCCCAAGTCACACCCATGATCACTGTATACTTTCCAGCCCAAGTCACACCCATGATCACTGTATACTTTCCAGCCCAAGTCACACCCATGATCACTGTATACTTTCCAGCCCAAGTCACACCCATGATCAATCATACATTAAACAAAAATGAAATCAAATTTGCAATAAAAAAACTTGTTATATATCACTTGTTTTATCCTTGCAAATGGCAGCTAGTCCTTAGACATCTGAAATCAACATCACGAAATTCACAGCTTTTAAGTCACATAATTTAATATCTTTGAAAAATTCTCAGTACAATGAAATAATTTATGATGAAATAATAATTAATCAACCATCAAAGTGAAGCATTAAATAACCGACCATCTAAGTGATGCCTGTGAGTATTTTTGAGGGAACCCAATTGAAGCCATGTTTTGATCTTCAGCCTAAAGAGGTTTTCGTTAAACTGTTACAATCAGTTACAGATTGACCTGACTTGACTACTATGTTAATTATGATTATCTGTCAAATCAACAGAATGAAGAAAAAGTACATAGTAATCCCAGACAAGACCGAAGTCGATGTATTTTAGCTAACCAATTGGACACTGTTTGAAATATTATTATTTACCATTAAGTAACAGCATTAAAGTAAGCAAAATGAACATCTTTGTATGTATATGATCAATGTTAAGAATGGAACAACCTAGAGGCTTACTTAGCGCATGAAAAAAGCCAAGTTTCATTGATGGGATTCATTATGGAGAAAAACAAGAGCCACTGTAGTAAGGTTAAAATTTCTGATGGTACTGGTGCACGTGATATCTCTTGAAACCTCATGCAGTAATTCTTTTCATGTTCTTTCAAAATTCAGTTATCTTAAAACTGAAAGTAATTTACACAGAAAAGCACTGCTATTTATTGGCAATTATTCCCATAACAATTATAAAATGAGTGTTCAATCATTTAACCCCCAACTCCCTCTTATCTAATCATCAATGTCCATCCCTTTCTAAATTTTCCAAGGAATCTCAGCAACCTGCACCCTTGCTTATGCTGTGGTCTGTTTTTGGACCCTGCTGCACAGTATGAAATTGTAGAGTGGAACATAATGCAAGGCCATACTGAGAAAGCCAATGCACCACAAAAGAGGCAAGTTCTGAAACAATAAGTTACTGATGTCTTTTAATGGGAGTCCATAGTGTGATGATGATTTCAATGTTTCTGACAAAAGAAATGTCTAGTAACTTCAAAAATATTCTCTCCTTTTCAAATCTGCAAATCATATGAAGTCCTGACTACTGATGGCACATATAAAGAAAAGAAATTTGGCATTTTATATTTTTTTCTATATATTACCAACCAGTTTAATTACATCATAATTACTGCTTTCTATTTTTATATTTGAATAAAATAAAAACGATGTGAACTTTTCCTAAATTAATATATTGCAAAAATATAGGAGTATGATTTTCAATTTAATACCCACCCTAATATATAGTTTGAATTAGCTCCCATGTCAATGTGTCTTTCTGTTAGCAAATTTGTTGTTGTTGTTGTTGTTGTTGTTGTTGTTGTGGGGCTTAACGCCATTTTTCAGCACACGATAGGCTATACATGGCGGCCAGTATTAATGGTGGAGGAAGAAACCGGGAAATCCCCGGAAAGAACCACCGACCCACGAGAAGCTACTGGCAAGCTTTCTCACATATCCACATTCGCCGAATCCTAGACTCGAACCCACGCAGACAGAGGTGAGATGGTAGTGATCCGTAACGGAGAGCGCTTTAGACCACTCGGCCACTCGGGGCCCCTAGCAAATTTGACAAACTTCTTTAGTTTTAGTATGTGGTATTACTAATATACCAGTTTACTGTGGCATTTTTTTCCAGAATACACACCACAGTACTTTTTCACTTTACCAGTACTTCGATAGTTTCTGTCAGTAAGGAATGAACAGGAGTTCTTGAGAAATCTTGTTACAAACTGAATGCTATTAACAGCATGTTTTCATTTTACATGGAAAAAAATGATTCAAAATTTTTATTATTTTTTGTTTTACAAAACAGTTTGTATTTATTACAAACTAATTATGAATGTTACAAAATTATAATTATATTCACGATCCTTTAATCACACATTTGACAAGTGTAGTGTATGCCAACATGGTGACCAAACTGGATGATGTGACATATTCAGTTCAAGTAATACTCTACACCTGCGATTCATGTCTACCAATGAGTATAAAATTCCCAAACCAAATAAGAAATTATTCAAAAAAAGTTTCCAATACTCTGGAACTTTGCTCTGGAATAGTATTCCAGTTGAGATTAGAAATGTCCACTCAATTTCCTTCTTCCAAACCCAATATATCCAATGGCTTCAGAGATGCACTTAAAATAAATCAATTTCCATTGTATGAGGACCTCAAGGTACATTAAATCTTCAGCTAATTGTGTTACCTTCTTTAAATAAACTCATTATTATTATTAAGTCTAACATTTTGGAAAAATTTCAGATTAAAAAACATAAATAAGTGTCATGTTGTAGTTATTTCCTAGCTTATGTTAATGTGTTAAGGTGTTCCTTTGCAAGACTGCAAATCACTTAAGATTTTCTGAAAAGCAGATGTTTTCTGCTAGAATATTACTTCATTCCTCCAATCCACTACACATTTTCTCAATGTTTACTGACCCTCTCTGATAAATATCTAGCCAGGTGTTGGCATTTCATTTCCCTGTCTATTATATCAATAGTAGAGCTGGTAAATGTAGGCTAATCAGTGTCAACAACTTCTACTTTTATGCCCTAGCCCTTTGATGTCAGCAAAATGTCTTTAATAGGGTGTCAGCTTGTTAACAATATGTAAACTTAATCATTTCACTTTAGTTACAGTTTTTAAATAAAGTTTTTTGGTCTTTGTGGTTTAACGCCATTTCTCAGAGCACAAATGGCTATACATGTTGACCAGTACAATTGGCGGCAGAAGAACCTGGTAATTCACTGACCATTTAATTTGGGGACCGAGGGGGGGGGGGGGCCTGTGACTTTCCACTGAGCAGAGATATATTTTCTTGTATCTCAAGATAATTATTTTTTATATGATATAATGGACACAAGATATGCTGTTATTTTGCTGAAAATCAGAACAAGATATTTTTGCCAGCTACTGACTGCTGGAATTTTTCTTCTTTAAAACAGGGTCTCATATCTTTCAAATTCTTGGTCCATAATGTAATTGCAGTATACCATCATAAATCATGTTATGTACTGTGGAACAAAATTTTCATGGTACCAGCTCTATTCTTAACCCTATCATGATAAGTATCCACAGCATATGAAAAGGACTCTTCATGTACTTTGTAAATAATAAACAGTATTTCACAAAATGTACTGTAATAAACTGTGTTATTACTTTCAATAGCTGAAGGTATAAAGGGCATCTTTTGAGTTTTGAGTCACTCTTGGAATTTCATTCTTTCCATGATAGTTCTTCAAACACAGATCAAGTGCTATAATTCTCATCAAACATCAAAGAACTAAGTTTTTAACCACCTCTAAATCCTTGATATGTACACTCTATTTTAATGGTTCAATTTGTGTGCTCTAAATAATATATGACAACATATTTCCTGTTCCATCAGGCTTAAATGGTGACTGTGAAGTATACATGAAAATAATCACTGCAACATAACCACTGTAATCCAGACAGTTCATGTGGGGGATATTTTATGCTAATGAAAAGTGCACACCCATGCAAATGTCAGAATAATCCATTGTTTGCAAACCAAATTACTAAAAAAATCCTCCAGTCTTTTGCTTAAATCAAGTTAGTATTTTATGGAAAAATAGGAAAAAACAAACCACTAAACAGATGAGGAAGTGCAGTATCAAAATACATACTCATATTCCTTCTTTGCCTTAGATATACTGGAAATGAATGAATAATACAGCATGCAAACATTAGACTATAAATACAACTCATGCTTTGATCACTATATCATAAGAACGAGCATTGCGGTAAAGTCGCTGAGTGATTTTCCAGGATTTTCACACGAAGTGGAATTTCCCTTTGTCAGTTTCATAGAGGTGGGATTTTCCATTTTCAAGGTGGGGGGGCAGTTTTTATATGAGAACTGTATCTATGAATACACATCTTATAGTATGTTTCAACATGTGTGTCTGTAATAATTAATCTTTAATTTATCCTTATTATCAGCACCACAGTCATGCTCATGTGTTATAAAAATGGCACTATCTTGCATTCAATAGAACACAGTACAATAGTCATGATCATGTGCTATAACAATGGCACTGTTGTTACATACATTAGAATGCACAGCACAGCATTCATGATCATATGTCATAACAATGCACTGTTACATGCACTAAAACACAACACAGCAGTCATGATCACATGTTGTAACAATAGCACTATGTTGCATTCATTTGAACACACAAAGCAGCAGTCATGATCATGTCTTATAATGATGGTACTATGTTGCATTCATTAGAATACACAAAGCAGCAGTCATGATCATGTCTTATAATGATGGTACTATGTTGCATTCATTAGAACACACAACAGAGCCGTCATGATCATGTCTTATAACAATGGTACTATGTTGCATTCATTAGAATACACAAAGCAGCAGTCATGATCATGTCTTATAATGATGGTACTATGTTGCATTCATTAGAACACACAACAGAGCTGTCATGATCATGTCTTATAATGATGGTACTATGTTGCATTCATTAGAATACACAAAGCAGCAGTCATGATCATGTCTTATAATGATGGTACTATGTTGCATTCATTAGAACACACCACAGAGCCGTCATGATCATGTCTTATAAAGATGGTACTACATTGCATTCATTAGAACACACAACAGAGCAGACATTATCATGTCTTATAATGATGGTACTATGTTACAGTCATTAGAATGCACAATGCAGCAGTCATGATCATGTCTTATAACGATAGTGCTATGTTGCATTCATTAGAACACACAACAGAGCAGTCATGATCATGTCTTATAATGTTCCAGTCATTAGAAAACACAAAGCAGCAGTCATGATCATGTCTTATAATGATGGTACTATGTTACATTCATTAGAACACAAAACACTGCTGCCATGATCATGTCTTATAACAATGGTTTATTTGTTGGATTCATTAGAACTACATTTAATAGCAGAAAGATTACTACAGAATACCAAAAACTGCATGTCTGCCATTTTACAACCCTGCCAAGTGCAGGTGCTTTAATGCCAGTAACTATATAATCAATCCAAATTCTCACTTCTTAAACATTTTATTACAGCAGTTAACCCAGAAGTAAAGTACTTATAAAACCATTCTGATTTATATTTTTAATATTAACAAAAGTTGCGGGGCTTCACTATGCTCATGGCAAATTGATGATGCATGATTTTCTCGCACTTGCTTATTTCAAAGGAGAGGGACAGAATGGGGGTAATAAAATTTAGTTAGAAGGCATTCAGGAAATTGTACAGCCTGCAGTAAACACTGGAAATGCCACAATATTAACTTTTGGATTGGCTAATTCACCCAGATGTTAACTCCTTTGGGCATATCTACTTTTAAACTTTCTTTTGAAACATTTCTGTAGCATTATGAAATAATAAAAAAAAACAAAGAAACAGTTAAATATTTGTTATAAGCAGAATTTCATTAGTATAACAAATTGTAAGGCTTTTCATTGAAAATTCACATGCTTTATCATTACATGTCCCCCTCATAAGATCATAACCAAAGATGACTTGCATGTACATTTTAACTGCATTTTAATTGACATTCATATAAATCTGACCTCTGAAACCCAACCCCCCCCCCCCCGAAATCATTGAGACAGGAGCCAAGAATATTACCCTTGTTGTGGACAGTCATTTTTTGGAAATGATAACTAGAATTTCATGAATTATCACACCACAGTCTTGGGGATGTGGTAGGGTGAAATGATCACAATATCACAATGCTTGAGACTAAAGTGTTGGAATATTAAAAACAGCACCAAAAAAAACCCAAACCAAAAATGTATCCAACTGACATCGGAACCCCCACCAACATGATGCAAGTGAAGAAAGCTTGGTTTCAAGATATCAGATAAAGTTCCAAGTCAAATGGAGATTACAACTTTCAAACATTCAGAAAATGCTGAATCTAGTTCATCTTATAAGCATCATGCCATATCTGGATTCAATCCATGAATTCCTTCAAAAGTTATTGAGTCAAATAAAATTCATGATGGAAGTATCATGGAGGATATGGGTAAACACTGCCACAGAATACTGTGATGGATTGCTACATTGTCTGTAACTTTATATACACTGTCAATCTGGAAATCATAAAATAATAATTATTTATAAATTGTTGAGACATAAAATTGTGCTTCCATATTCAAAATGTAAACAATTTCAACATTCAGCATCAGCAGTACATCTTTTTTTAAATATCTGAAATGATTTATACACCTAGAAAAACAATTAACAATCAATAATCTAATCAACAATTACATAGCTCACCTCATTTCTGTATTATCTAGCAGCCATTGTATACATTAATCATCATGCAGAATAAACATTAATTATCATGCAGAATAAACATTAATTATCAAGCAGAAAATAAATTCAAACTAAAATGATCATGACAACAAAATCTTGGTCCCTTTTGTAACTGAAGTCTTTTTCTGCTTATTTTATCTTTACATTTTCAGAATTTAACTTAAAATTGACACAATATATCCATTATTGTGCTGACATGGTATAAAACTATATACACACTTGCATATACACTTGCAAACATGCATATATGTACATACATATATATCCTGACAGGGCATCAAGATAAAACATTAAAAATGAACGTTCTTGTTTATGATATCAAAGTAGAGGTACTATAATCAGTTGATAAAACCAGCAATTAATTTTTTCTTTTTTTTTTTCAAAAATCGTCCTTCATATTTGTTTTAGAAATTATTAATGAAAACAAATCTTGTTTTGACTTTAACACCATTTTCAGCACATGATAGTATACATGGCAGCCAGTATATCTGGTGGAGGAAGAACAAGGAAAAAATTCCATGAAGAACCACTGAACCAAGGGAAGCTACTGGCCAGTTTTCTCACTTACCCATGCAGGCCAAGCCTGATTTGGAATCAGGCCACAATTAATAATTCCGGTTCAGTACCCACGAATGTAGTCCCATCTATTTTCAGATCATTTTTTTCCTGTCTCCGTTTGGTGGTGATACAAGAGTTAGATTTAGGCATTCTTGGTAAGGATTTAAAGGCAATTGTTTATTCTTTAGAATATGAGCTTATGGTGTGGTTGTCTGTTTGTATTTCGGCGACAGTGCACAGTGAGTAATAAGGCCTTGGTGATGATCCGGAAGTGAAATCTGTGTTCCATTGCATCGTGTTTTGTTTACAATTCAGCCTCTCAAAAAAATGCAGGTCAACCCTTGACAAGAACTTCACCATAAAGTCATCTTTGGAGGTATTTTAGCTTAACATATGATTTGTATTGATTGTCACACAGTGGAAAGTTCAGTACTGAGAAACAAATGTAGAGAATATATAATAAAATTAATTGTGTTCTATGGCCATTTGAACCCATGCTGACAGAGGTGAGACATCAGTGATCTGTAAAAGCAAGTGCCTTAGACCACTTGGTCATCCTGGGCCCCTTCATTTTACACGTACAATACACAACACCATACACATAATTTATTCCTCCTTCTAGCTGCATTGGTCAGAACGAGCATTTCGACTAGGCTATGATAATTTCAACAGCAAAATTCTGGACCACCATAGAAGAATTTGCAATTTATATTATCATGAAAAAATATTTGCAAGAGTATTTAGCAAACTAATTTTTTCTATATGTCCCTTTGGAGCCGATTAAAAATTATTATGAGGGTCTGTGTATAGTTATGTAATTTTGTTTTTTCGTCTAAAGAGGTCTCCTTCTCTGCAGTAGAAATAGTATTCTTTTCTTTGGCATAAAACAGCAGTTGAGGTAAAAACTATCTGTATATTGTGTGCATGCATTAGGAGATAGAGAATAAGGTAAAAACAAGGAAATTCTGTGGACAATAGCAGTGTACAGTATAATAGTTTCCATTACCTTTTATTGACACTTGAAAAAGATGAAAGCCCATTTTCCACTTGTCCATCCAAATGGTCTACATCAGACAGAAGACCTTTGAAAGTTTCATCAACATCCCTCTTCAACTGTTCCAGCAGCTCTGACTTTAATTTCTACACATGAAAGGATCACAAATGTATCATCATTTAGCATACTGCGTAAGGGTATCAACTATTACAATAAATCAAAAAAAGAAGGGTTCTGTGGAATACATTGTCTAGCCTGCAAATTATGCTTTTAACGTAACCCGACTGCAACCTTTAAAAACTTCAACACAAAACTAACAATCTTAGCATCATTGATGCTGATGGTACCAATGCACTGTTGCCTCATTATAACACTGTTACCTCCTTATAACACTGTTCATGGAAGCCATAAATGCGACACATATCATAACTGAGGGATGGATAACTTAACAAGGCTGTGACATGAGAGTGCATACAATTACAAGCATAAAATTAGGGCATTTAGTCAAGACCTAAAATTAACTTAAATAAATTCAAGCAGCAAACATAATAAAAAACAAGTGAAAAAATCTATTGGGATGCATGACTATAATGGGATGCATGACTATAATGGTGTTAAAGTACAAGAGGGGTAGTGGTATATTAATGAGAGCTTTATAATGTGGGACTAATATATTTGTGTTTCAGGGCAGTGGCATACTGAGGGGCTTTATATGGGACCAATATATTTGTGTCTCAGGGAAGTGGCATACTGAAGGGCTCTATGTAGGATTGATGAATCTGTGTATCAGGGTAGTGGCATACTGAGGGATTTTATGTGGAATAATATATTTGTATATCAGGGTAGTGGCATACTGAGGGGTTTTATGTGGGTCCAATATATTTGTGTCTCAGGGTAGTGGCATACTGAGGGGCTTTATGTGGGGCCAATACATTTGTGTCTCAGGGTAGTGGTATACTGAGGGGCTTTATAATGTGGGACCAATACAGACCACCAAACACTGACAATTCTTGGTGTACTATATTTCAAAATAAGCTTGAAACTCTGTATATAGAAAACAATGAAGTCTGTTTAATGGGTGACTTCAGTTACAATTTGCTTTATGACACCAATCAAGCTGGAATGAATTCCCTGAATTATCTACAGCTAGTTCATGTACCCACTAGAGCAACAGAGGTAACACTAACTGACCATATCTATACTAACAATGCTGACATTATTACAAAAATTGCAGTTTCCCAGTATTCCACAAGTGATCATTTTCCTATATGTTATAAATGAAAATTAAGTCCAAAAATACAACTTATCACAAATATATCATGTGTCGAATAAAGAAATGATTCAATTCACAAATATTCCATATAGAACTGAAAGGTATCCCTTGGTAAGTAATTGAATCTTTTGATGACTCATCAGATGTTCTTGACATCCGGATAGATATGTTTACTGACACCATAAACATGCATTCTCCTATTAATTCAAGAGAGTCAAGCAACAAAATCAACCAGATGGATTACAGGTATCTATTGAAAGCTATTAAGACAAGGGATAGATTTCATAGATTAAAAGATTCCGACAATTACAGATTATGGAGAATGAGAGTGGAGTCAATGATTCTAAAGGCAAGGAAAACTTCCTATTCCACCAAGATATCAGACAAGATTACAAAAAAAAGAACACTGGAAAATTCTGAAAAACCCTCCATGACTTGAGGGGCAAATCTGTCAATAACCTGCCATTTACATGTATTAATAGTGATGAAAATGGGGATATTCAGCAAGAACCTCTTGAGATTGCAAATGCACTCAATAATAACTTTGCAAATATAAATGAAAAACTTGTGGATCTCACAGCTCACAAAAGATTCTCCAGTGACAAATAATAAATGAGCATATTTCCTCAAAACTTAGCAAACTAGAGTGCTTTAGAATCCCTAAAAAAAGTAAAATTCATCTTAAATGAATTAGACAATCCTGATATCAGAACAGCAACAGGTTAGATTAGCGCTAAATTCATAAAACTCTCATCTCAATTGATGGCACCTTCTCTTATGTACATCTTCAATCAAAGTATTTCCACAGGTATTTTTCCAAACAGGCTAAAACTGGCAGAAGTAACTCCAATACAAAGAAGGGAGATCTTTCTGATATGAATACTAAAGACCTATATCAGTTTTATCATCACTTTTAAAGATATTAAAAAGATTTTGTTTATAATGAATTTAGAAACTGCCTGGGATCATTTAATTTACAACATTCAAGACATTCAGGCTTCCATGAAGGACATTCACTAACTAAAATGATGGAGGATTGACAGCAATAGATCAAGGCAACCTTGTTGGCAGTGTTTCTTGACCTTACAATTTATCTTAGGCTTTTGACCCTGCAAATCACAAAATCCTGCTGGAAAAGCTCAGTATATAATCAAGTTAACCATGAAAGCTTAACTTGGTTTCAAGCCTATTTTGAAGGCAGGCGAAAAAAGTTTTTTTTTTAAATAAACTCTCAGATACGAAATTGATAAAGTGAGGTGTTCCACAAGAATCAGTTCTTGGGCCATTATTCTCACTTCTGTACATAAATGATTGACAATATCACATTGAGCTATCCACCATCAACATGGTTCAGATGACACAACATTATATAACATTGGACCAACAGAGATTAGCACTAAATTAAATAAAGATTTTGTAAAAATAAATAACTGGTGTGAACACAACTGTATGAAGATAAATCCAGCCATATCAAAAGCCATGATCATAGGTAGTCGAGTAAGAGTAAAAGCTGAAAAAATTATTTCAAAGTAATGGTAGAAGGAATGGATATACAATGGTCTGAAAATAAAAAACTGCTTGGTATCATGATAGACAATATCTGTGCTGGAATATGCAAGCTGAAAAGGTCATTAAAAAAGTTAACTCACTGCTTCAGAGAACAAAGAAAGATGTTCTATAATGCATATCACGCCAAACTAAAATAGTGTTGTTCTATCTGGGGTAAGTGGTATAGAAAATCAGGAAAGATTACTGAAATTTCAAAAATGGTAGCTGAGTTATTCTTGATGTTGATTTAGATACACCATCAACAATTTTTTTAAAAATCCTAAAGTGGTTACCATTTTAGCAGAGAACTCAGTTTAAAAGGGTAAAACTTGGTTTCAAAAGGGTTTACTTTGTTTATACAGTGGAACCTGTCTTGAAAGACCACCCCTTCTGCCAAAAAACAATGGTCTCACAAGACAGGTGGTCTCTCATGACAGGTCATAACACTATATAATCAATAAATCTGTACATGGAGAACCTGGTCTCTCAAGACAGGTGGTCTCTCATAACAGTGGTCTCTCAAGACAGATTTTACTGTAAATCCTTACATGGATTGGCTCCAGATTATCTTAATGTAACATTAAACTTGTTGAAAATGTACATATGTATGAACTAAGATCCATCTCAAATAACAAGTTATATGTACCTAAACCAAATTCAGAGTTTTATAAGGAGTTCTGCTTTGTCTGGAGTCAAACTATGGAATTCCACACCACCTTATATAAAGTCAGCTGACTTATGCCAAGCTTCAGTCAACATCCACAAATCATTTGTATGATCTTGTTTAATCCAGTACTATTACTCTTCAAAACATTATTATATCATGTACTCATCTATAATGTTTTATTTTACCTGTAGCAGTGTATCAACCGTCTAGTTCTTATTTATTAGCATTTGTTGACTAAAGACACATCATCTTGTAAAGCTTATATATATATATATATATATATATATATATATATATATATATATATATATATATTTATACACACACACACACACACACACACACACACACACACACACACAAATGTAATTGGAGAAGGCCTCATAGAGGATTGGTCAGTTGATCAAATCAGCTTCTTCTTTAAATAAAGTCATTATTATTATTATTATTATTATTATTATTTTCATTATTATTATTATTATTTTGTTCGTATTCTAAGAGGCTTTATATAAAACCAATATACTTATATCTCATGGCAGTGGCATACTGAGGGGCTTTAGAATGTGGGATCAATATAGCGGTGCTTTATAATATGGAACCAATATACTTATGTTTCATGGCAGTGGTATACTGGGGTGCTTTATACTGTGGGACTAATATACTTATGTCTTAGGGCAGTGGCATACTGAGGGGCTTTATAATGTGGGATCAATATACTTATTTTCTTGGGGCAGTGGTATACTGCAGTGCCTTATAATGTGGGACCAATATACTTATGTTTCAGGGCAGTGGTATACTGCAGTGCTTTATAATGTGGGATCAACATACTTATGTCTCAGGGCAGTGGTATCCTGCAGTGCTTTATAAAGTGGGATCAATATACTTATGTCTCAAGGCAGTGGTAAACTGAGTGGCTTTATAATGTGGGATCAATATACTTATGTCTCAAGGCAGTGGCATACTGAGGGATTTTATAATGTGGGATCAATATACTTATGTCTCAGGGCAGTGGCATACTGAGGGGCTCTTATAATGTGGGATCAATATACTTATGTTTCAGGGCAGTGGTATACTGGGGGGCTTTATAATATGGGGCTAATATACCAATTATCTCAGGGCAGTTGTATACTGGGGGGCTTTATAATGTGGGCCAATATACGTATTTTGCACAATTTTGCTAATGCAGGTAAGACAAAACCTGCAAATCTGAAATTTTAGTAACAATCAATTCATATTATAATTATGTACCTTTTAAGTCAAACTTAGAATCTTTAATTTGTTATATTCCTGCTTTGAAAATTAAGCGTATTAATTTAGAATTTGTACTCTGGTCTGCCTTAAAAGATCACCTCACAGCATAATTAAGGCAGTGCGAGTATTTTAAAGTATGACAAAATTTAAGAACCTAATGTTGCTTGTTAAATGGTCTGTGAAAGAAACAAATTGAAAATGATGGAAGCAAATACTGCATGGAAAAACTGCTGCAAGCAAAGACAAAATGGTGCTAGCAAATGGTGTCAAAATATTGAAGTGCAGGCGGGTGACGTGACTTAAGAGCCATGCCTACGCATTAGCATCACACGTCATATAAAACTCAGATGTTTTATAATGACACTATCACCATGGGAATCACAACCAAATTTGTAGTGTACATGTATTGAAAATGTTATGAAAAATGGTTTAAAAATGTTGAAGCTATGATGATTTCAGTCTTTATATGATATACAGTGGCAGCCAACTAAGTGGCAGACATTAGACCTGAATGTCTGACAAGCTAGTACTACTAAAAATCGCACAATGCCTCACACCTCTGACAGTGACATTTTTGGTTGACAGTCCATGTGACATCCATTTACTAGGAGTTTGTACAGTGTTTGGCCAGAATCACATTTAAACTCGTACCGTTTAACAGCTAGGAAATGGATGTCAACAGTCTGTATATGCTTAGAAATTCTGTGTCAGGCACTGATTATTTTACACCATTTGAACTTCAGCTATAATTGCATTAATTACCAGAATTTCATCCTGAATGCTCAAGTCTGTAGTTCTATCTTTCCAGAAGAAATACATCACTAGCACTATTTGGCTAAACCTGTGTATCAAAAGCCAAGGCTGTTAATTTGTTCTACACTCTGGAAGCAGACTATATACTTTCAAGGAAGATTCCATTTTGTGCCAATAGGGCTGCAACCTTCTTGTAAATGACAGTTTACAAGAAAGTTGGAATATTGTACAATTATAACCACTTTGCCAATAACAACACATCTATCACTGTCTAGCAACCAAGGCAAGTGGTGTTAGCAGTACAATATTTGTCTCTTTTTAATATTTAGACAAATAATTCAATGAATCTTTACTTCCTGAATGGAATAGTCCACTGGGTCTTGCTCACCTTCCATTATGAACTTTTGGACAGGTGAATGGATACATAATGATTAGACATGGTCATCTGAGGTCACAGAGTACATTATCGACAGTGACCACTGATATGGCCCCTATTTATCTACATGTATCTGTTCTGTAGCCATCATCTGTAACTGTCATCTTCCCCAGCTAAGGGTTGTATGTAATCTTTTACATCTATACAAAGTGATAAGTTCTATCAAACCCTCTGCTAGCGAAGATGCCACCAGTGTAGGATAAGGTACACTGTAGGACATGCAATATTCCACAGTATATAGGGGAGGTAGAAGGACCAAAGGCAAATGAATTTCAGTTGGGCTACTGGTGGTTCTTTTTTTGGTACCTTCTGGGAATCCATCTTATTCTAAAATTGTTCAGATCCATTCAAGTCTTCTTACAATAAAATTTCTTGCAACAGGTCCTCTCAACATTAGACTGTATCTAAGTCCTGGGTGAGCAACAGGTCAACCCTAGGCCAACAAACATTATTATCATGTTTTATCAACCTGACACTTTATCCTACCCTAAACTCATCTGAACCTATTTTGATTTGGTGTGTGCCTCACATTAGTCTGCTGAATACAAATTACAGTCAATGGACAAAAGAACAACAGAAACAAAAGAGCCAAGTAGGCCTGAAATAGTTCACCTGGTTGACATATGCCTAACTGCCAAATGTAAGAAAAGCTTGTAATAAATCTGGGTTACTAGGATATTTTCTGAAAAACATTCTTCCAATGCTGTTAACTGGACATGTAACACAAACAACTGCTTCAGGGTTTCTCTTTTTTTTTTGGTATCTTCAGATCTATTTCATGGCACATCATCAGCATTATATGTCCAATACCGAAACACATCAATGCCAAAGTTTTCTGTCAAAAGTTAGTCAAATTTTTTAGCTACATTTAATGACACTGACCTAAAAATGTACCGAGCTAGGCATGCATATAGGATAAAATTGACCATGCTGTGTGCAACGAACTAGCATAATACCAAAAATCTCAACATCGTGTGCGTGTGTGTGTCTGTCTCTCTTGAAATGTTTTGTATGGTGTGTTCTAAAAAATGGATTGACCTTAAGTTACTATGTTTTTTGGTTATATATTTGTTGTTGTTGTTTTATTTTAGAATAAATACAACAGGCATAGCAGAAGACAACAAGGGTTTCTTTTTTTTAAAAGTAGTTCCAAGCATGTGGACACCTTGACTGAGACAACCTGTCTGAGACAACCAGACTGAGATAAGAAAAGTAAGGTTAGCAAAACAGCTAGATTCCTCTGTCACATGGGTGAGAAATGGTGTATATCTTGTAAATCACTGCAAAGATTTTTTAAACTAAAATCTACAAGCATTTTTAATTTCCTTCACAAGATCACTGACTGACAACTACTGATGGCATTAATGGTAAATATTAAGTTTCAAAGTTTCACACTTAACAACCTGTCAATATTTTTCTTGTCCAGATTTTCCCTTGAATCACTTTATTTTCTGAAGAATGGAGAATGTCTTCTGTGTATCAGCATTAGAATGTGCTAATGGCAAAACAGCCATGCTCTTCCTGCAAGAAAGTTCAAATTTCAGTTTTCCTATGGCTGGGTTTTTAATGTAACTGACTGTTCTCCAGTACTTCTCCAAGCTATGTTGATCCTAAAGAGAAATTTTCAAAGTTGGACATGAGACGTATTTCAGTTTCACATTTCTTACCCCGTGTTTTTTTAGCACTGAGAGAAAGGTTATGTTTTGGCATTTTAACATGAACTGAATTAAAACATATCAACTGCCCTTAAATATTCCTCTAAAACCATCTTGAACAATGCAGTAACAATTAAGCAATACGAAAAATCTAAATTCCTACCCAAGTATTTTGGCCAATATTTTTTGGTCAGTCGCTCCTTTTCATCACACCTCCACCAAAAGTAAGTGAATTTTTGTGAAAAGACTGGAAAGCCATCACTGACAACATCTGATCCCTGTTACTTGTCACACCTCATAAAACATCCCACATTTGCCCTTAATCTTTCCAAATTAAAATATAAGGCAATGTATTAACAGCTTGTTGTGTGCACATGTTAGCCTTCGTAGTCTGATTACTCAGCCACACATCATTGCACCATATAACATTTCCAGTCCCAAGTAGACTGGTTCCCACCAGTTTCTGTAATGTGGGGATAGAATGGACACATGTTCCAATTTGTGTCAATAGTAATTATGCTACAAGCTTATCATGGGTAATTAAGACTGATTCTCCAGCCCAAATCAACATGCATCCTATAAATGCACAGGCTGGAATTTCCTTGCATCAGAAATGGGTCAAGTTTAAATTGGAACTGTCAAAACCCGAAGGTACATGTCAATTGAGAAACCTGTAATTAATGGTGGATCATATAAACTGAAAGGACCTAAAGGATGGATGCTTTAGGTCATACTTGATCAAATTTTGTCAAATGGTTTTAAGGTTTTCCTAATTTCATAACAGCAGCCATATTTTATGGGGGATCATTTGTACAAATTATAGGCCTTTGTTGTTAGGATGGTTACTATCAAATATGGTCAAATTCTTGTGACTGGTTTTTGAGAAGAAGCTGTTTACAGAACTTTCTATTTCTAGTAATGGTAGTTATATTCTGATACTGTGTCAATTAAGACCCACTGTCAATTAAGACTGAAATGTCAATTAAGACTGAAATGTCAATTAAGACTGAAATGTTAGTTCTGATGTGCCTCAATATCCCCATAACACAACCCTTTTGATCCCGTCTTTGGCAAAGAGGTATGTATATTAGGATATATAAACAAACATGCAGCCTGTGTGACTTAAAAACTACAAAAATAAACTGGTTGATAACTTGCATGAATGTCAGTCAACATGCTATGGGCAGTATGTGATTGTAATGCGAAAGTCCCAGTGATAATACATTCAATATTGGCATGATGTCATATATACTAAATACTAATGGTAACAGAACCAGACAGTTTACATGTGACAATTATTTGATGGTATAACCATGCTTCCACATGGTATATGAGTGGGTCTGGGGAATTTTCATTTTCAGTACAACAATTTACTGGTGTTCATCTCATACAAAATATTTTGGTCCTGTGAAACTAAACCCATATTTAGTTTTCAAAGAGGCACTTTGAGCTCCTTTTTTTTTACTCTGTGCAACTATTTACTGGATCACAGGATAAATTAACAGCATTTTTCTAAAAACTACAGTGAAGATTGTACTATACATGTATCAGCTGACAGTGAATGTTCATGGGGTCCATGTTTACGTAAGAAAAGTAGATGTTAAGTTTGTGGAAAATTAATGCATCTGAAAAGAAAATGCCCAGTAAAGGTTCATTAAGGAACTCATATGGAAGTAAGGAAAAAGATATGGCAGGTCCAGGTCCAGAAAGTATAGTATCACCAAAATCAATGCCAGATAGAGCAATATCGGTGTGTACCTCAACCCCCACCCCACCAACACCCACCCAGACTCAAGATTAGTCTCGTTTTAATCAAGATGCAAGATACTACAAGAATGAAAATGAAAGATAAAAAAGCTGGATGCTGTCTCCAATGTCCTAAATAAAGTGGTATCAAAGGAAAGAAACTCCCAGGTCCTAGATAAAGTGGTATCAAAGGAAAGAAACTCCCAGGTCCTAGATAAAGTGGTATCAAAGGAAAGAAACTCCCAGGTCCTAGATAAAGTGGTATCAAAGGAAAGAAACTCCCAGGTCCTAGATAAAGTGGTATCAAAGGAAAGAAACTCCCAGGTCCTAGATAAAGTGGTATCAAAGGAAAGAAACTCCCAGGTCCTAAATAAAGTGGTATCAAAGGAAAGAAACTCCCAGGTCCTAGATAAAGTGGTATCAAAGGAAAGAAACTCCCAGGTCCTAGATAAAGTGGTATCAAAGGAAAGAAACTCCCAGGTCCTAGATAAAGTGGTATCAAAGGAAAGAAACTCCCAGGTCCTAAATAAAGTGGTATCAAAGGAAAGAAACTCCCAGGTCCTAAATAAAGTGGTATCAAAGGAAAGAAACTCCCAGGTCCTAGATAAAGTAGCATCAAAAGAATATTTAGAACAAACACTGAAAGAAACTGTTACTCAAGCTGGAATGAATGATTCTCAGGAAAAGATGAAAGAAGAATTAAAACAGAACATTTCAAAAGAGAATGGGGATCTGCAGAATGATTTGGAAAATTTATGCTGAGAAATTTTACATGCAAGTCAGGAGAATAAGTCCTTAACAAAAAGAAAGAATCAATAAGCTTGAGACAGAAAATAAAATAATCAGGGAGGAAAATAATGGAATACAGGTTGTGAATGCTTCACTGAAGAAGAGATTTGATAACTTGGAGCAGGATAGCTAGAATAAAAATATTAATCTGTACAGGATAGAAGAATCAAACAAGGATGAAACCCCTCAACAGAGAATAGAGAAGGACATATCTGTTTGCAAAATAAACTCAACATCAATACTGGACTTCAAGACATTATTGTAGCACACAAACTGGGTCGATTTGATGAAATTGCAAATAGACCAATAATCTGCCAATTCATGGGCATATAACCAAATTGGACATACCATAGAAAAGGAAAACAATGAAGGGATCTGGAATCCTTGTAAGAGAGAATATTAATAAAGCAATGCTAGAATTTATGGAGAATGCCGGGAAAATAAATTCCATAGAAAAGAGATTGTAAGGTGTTTGTAAAATTGCAGAATGATAGTAAACAGAGTAGCCAATGAAACTGATTTAACAACTCTGGGGCAAAGAAATTACTGAAATTATTTATGAAGACTTTCTAGCAACAGATGAAACAATTTTAGGACTTGTCAGAATTGTCTTTTTTTATTCCACAGTATCAGAATACGGCAAAGGATCAGACAAGCCATGGGGCCTCACGAAGACCTCCTGACCACAGTGAAAAAACGTAAACTAGTGTTATGGGCATGTCTCACGATCATCAGGACTTGCCAAGACAATCCTACAAGGCATTGTACAAGGAAGAAGAAAGTGAGGCAGAAAGAGAAAGAGGTGGGAAGACAACATCCGAGAATGGACAGGCTTGACACTGAGCAACTCACTGAGAAAGACGGAAAATTGAGAGGAATGCAGGAAGCTGGTTGTTTAGTCTTGTGCGGTGCCCCAATGATCTACCAGACTACGGGACTGATGATGATGATCAGAATATGGCAACAAAAATGAAGCATACTTTGATCTCGAATATGAATTTTGATTTTTTTTTTCTTTTCTTCTTGTAATCTATATGCCAGCATCTTTAATTTACTCTTGCTTCTTAAGTGTAAACATTTTAAGATTTTTTTTATTGCTTGGTCACTCAGGTGATCCTTCACACTACGTAACATTTTATTTTATTCTGTTTACAAATTATGTTATATTGGTATATTTGGAAGAATTTTACAATCCTTTTATTCTTATGTGAAAAGGTTTGTATTTTGTCTTTAAAATCAAGGGGACTAGGAGATAGGAAAAAATGAAAAGATGTGTTTGAATTTGTAAGAAAATAAAGATGTTCCATATATTGTTTAAAGATACTGATTTCACAGAAGCAATCAAACCATATGTTGAAACAGAGTGGGGATAAATGTTACTTTAGTTCTGGTACAAGCAGACCACGTGACATAGCAATGTTCTTTTTGCAAATAATACAGATTTTAAAGTTAAAAGATGCTTCAAGGATAGCAAAGGAAATATAAATTGCTCCTAATATGAAAGCTGAGAATCACCAAAAAACACTTATAAATATGTTTTGCCATAACAAAGATTCTCCAACTTTTTTTATGTAGTCGAGTCAGTTCAACTGTCATCTGCATAGACTGGAACTTAATTCAAGACTGTGATATAGATGTATATAATTAAAGAACATTAAATAATCCAAAAGCAAGGGACAGAGTACTAGACCAGAAAAGGAATTTCTGTGATCTATGGAGACTTTATAATCCTGATATTAAACAGTATATTTGGATACAGAAAAATCTGTTAAATGGTTCATTTTGACTTTTTCTTGATAAAAAATAAAACAGTTTAAATTTTACTGACATTAAAAATATACACATATGTCCCAGTTACAAGTCTGAACATTTCTTGATAATACTCACCTTTCAAATTACACAATTTAAAAAGGGACCAAGCTTTTGGAAATGCAATAACTCATTGCTTAAAACAAAGCATACATGGAGATGGATATCAATTATTCTTTGAAATTCTTCTGTTAGAAATCTGCACCCTCACAGCAGAACATTCTTTTTATAGAAAAAGGGAAAACAAACAGAAAGAAAAGAATTGCTGAAGGAAACTGAACATCTGGAAAATGTATTAAAAACGCATCTTAATATAGTGTTCAGATGTACTTAAATGCTTGAAAATTCAGCTTTAAAAACATAAGAAACTAAAAATTGAAAGGGATGATTGTTCAATCAAAACGTAAATGGATAGAAAAATGAGAAAAAAAAATGACAAAATATTTCTGTAGCTTGGAACAAAAGACATTATATAAACAAAACAATAACAAAAGTGATAGATGAGTTGAGGCAAATAATCACTTATCAGTTCAAAATTTTGAATGAGGTGAAAAAGTTCTGTGACACATTATTTAATAAAAATGACAGTAATATAAGTCAAATAAAACTTTATAGTATAGTGGTAAGATTTGAAGTTCCTAAAATGACAAATGATGAATCAAAACATCAGCTCGTTCAGAAGCTTCCAAATGCCTAAAGAACACGAATAATTGTAAAAGTCCAGGAAGTGTTGGATTCACTACTGAATTTTACAAATTCTTCTGGAAGGATTTGGGACAGTTTTTGATAAATGAAATAAATCATGGATTCAAAAACGAAATTTTATCTGTAACACAGAGGGAGGAAATTATCACATTATTGCCAAATGAAAATAAATGTAGAGAATTTTTGAAAAACTGGAGACCTGTTACTTTGTTAATTATTTCCTATAGATTTGGCATCATCAGTTATAAAAAAATATTTGCCAAATTAATACATTAAAGTGTAAACTGGCACAATATGCTGATGACACATTGTTTCTTTCAGATGGATCAGAGAATTCTTTGTATGCACTGGTAGAAACATTAGATGCATTTGCATCAATGTCAGGACTAAAAAGTAAAGTGAATATCAACAAAACAAAAGTTATGAAAACTTAGGCATTAAAGAATTCACAGACATAGATGTATACAAATTTAGGATTTGATTGGGTTTCATATTTCTCTCTATTAGGAGTCAAATTATCTGTGAATTGTGGAAAAGAATTTTGGAAACAAAATTCAAGATGTACAAAAACTGTTAGGGGAATGGAACTGAGGAAAATTAACAATATATGGGAAAATTGTTGTTCTAAAACCAGTGGTTTTATCTATGACGTAAGCTGACACATTTATTATTAAGGTTACAAAATTCAACAGCAAATGTTCTAACACAAATTAAAAAAATGTTTATTAAATTTATGTGGAATAACAGTCCTGGTAAAATAAGTAGAATAACCCATTTATTAATAAGCTGGAAGAAGGTGAATCGCGTTTGAAAATTCTATCATCATTTATCAAATCTTCAAAAATATCTTGGGTAAAGCATTTGCCGACTAATCATTCTGAATGGCAAAGAATAACAGACTACTTTCTTGATAACTATGATTTGTCCTATTACACTTTTTTCAATTACATGATTGCAAATATCGATTATCCAAAGATATAAAACATTCGTTTTGGAAGGCTGTCCTTCCAGCATGGGCAGAAATTATGGCGATATAAAAAGATAGAAACTTCCTTGAAATTTCACAGGAGGGTGTCTGGAAAAATAAAAAATATAATGATTAACAACAGACCAGTCTTGAATTGATCATGGCTGTCAAAGGGGGTAACATTTACATACTTATCATATGAGGGATTTGTGATCTATATGATATTTCACCCCAGATTACACAATATTATGGTATTATAAATACAATCAAACTATAAAGATTAAATCTGCAACATAAGAAAAAAATCTGCTCCCTTTTATCACGAAGAATACTGAAGTTCTACTCAGGAATGAAAAAGGATGCTGGCATATATATAATAGTTTTGAATAAAGTCATTAATACAGTGTCCCAAAGCTCAAGACACCTGTTTTTTAAAATTAAATTTAACATTCCAAAAGACAAGAATTGGTGGAATATGGTATATTTGATTCCGTATAAAATTACTTTGGATACAAAATTATGGTGGCTCCAGTTTAGAATTAACCATAACATACTGACAAAAATTTTTTTTTAAATTCCAAATTGGTTTTGAAGCCAATAAAAGGTGTTTTTTTCTGTAATAGTGAGGAAGAAATGATGAAACATTTATTTTGCAACTGTGTTGTTTTCAAACATTTTTGGGGTCAGGTTTTACATTTTTGTCAAACTGAAACTATAGTGAATTTCAATATTTCTGAAGATCTTATTTTATTTGGAGAATTAAATGAATCTTGCCAGTCAAATTTTGTAGATCTAGTATTATTACTAGCAAAACACATTATATTTAGATTGAAATTTTTTTTTAAAATCTGCACAAGCTCTACTTTGATTTGATATCTCATTAATTCTGAAACTAAAAAGTCTGCCCTGGAGATTTAAAAGTACAAAAGTTATTTACCAAATAGAATCATGTGAAAACATATTTTAGAGGGAAATAGAGTAGTGGCAATGAAAGTGGAATAATGTGATCAGTGAATGAAGTGTTGACTGAGAAAATAACCCTTACCCTCTCACTCTCTTTCTCGTATATGCATGCAAGTAGGTATGTGCAAGATTAGTTCTAGTGTACTAACATATCAAGAAGTGTGGGTGGGTGGGTCTGTGTGAAAGGAAGAGATATTTGCTCCACAACATAATACATATTGGCCTGTCTACCCACTTATCTATCATAAAGTAATAATTAGTTAATGTAACCAAAAAAGATAAACAAGTTTACAAGAATCCATTAGCAAAGTAGGGTATCTTCTAGACTGAGGTTGTGACTTTTAAAAAACGACAGGGGACTCTTAAGTCTTATAGATGAGAAACATGAACTCCTAATGTTGCAAAACCAGTTGGATGGTTAATCAGCATCATCCATTCAACACTGCTTGGCAGACTTACAAGAATGACTACTCAATATTTGATCAAATTCTGTCTAGCAGATTTGAGAAAAAGTTTTATGTATAAAAGTTATGTTTTATATACAGTGGCCATATTTGATGGTGCACTGGCATCACTGACACAAAAATGAAAGCCCTCTCTGTCTGGACACTTGATGTCAAATTGGGTCAAATTGTGTTAAGTGATTTTTTTTTAGAAATTAATTAATGGTTGTTCTATCTTTAGTAACAGCAGCAATATTTGATTGTGGACCTGTTTCATATTCACACAATGAAATTCTGAAGAACACCTGCTGAGTTTGTTTAAAGACTTGTTAAGCTCTAGCAGTGGTGAACATATTTGATGGTGGATTGGCATCACTAGTATAAAATCTGAAAGGCCTTCATAACAGGATATTGTTAACCCAAGTTTAGATGAAATTAGTTAAATGTTTATTTTTTTAAGTTGAAAACAGCAACTGTTAACAGACACACAAGGAACAGTGCTATACCATGAACTCACCTGCTGTCCTTCTGACCAGGTGAGAGCTAAACTTATTCAGTAGCTTTTCTTTATCCTATTCTCCAACTTCATGACAAAATACAATACAATTAGATTTTCCATGGCAGAGAAAATTTCTTGAATTAAAGATATATTTATATAGGTATAGAACTGGTATTGTTCCCAGGTTATTAGCATTTCGAGTACATGTATTTTTTGTTTGTTTTGGGTTCTGTTTATAAGCCTCTAAAAGTTCTAAATAAAATATTGCAAGTGATTTGATGATGATTGTGTATCATGCAAGTGATCTGATGCTGACTGTCTATCATGCAAGTGATCTGATGATGACTATCATGCAAGTGTTCAGATGATGACTGTGTATCATGCAAGTGATCTGATGATGAATGTGTATCGTGCAAGCATTCAGATGATGACTGTATCATGCAAGTGATCAGACAATGACTGTGTATCATGCAAGGGATCTGATGATGATTGTGTATCATGCAAGTGTTCAGATGATGCCTGTGTATCATGCAAGTGTTCAGATTATGACTGTATCATGCAAGTGATCTGATGATGACTGTGTATCATGAGTGTTCAGATGATGACCGTGTATCATGCAAGTGTTCAGACGATGACCGTGTATCATGCAAGTGTTCAGACGATGACCGTGTATCATGCAAGTGTTCAGACGATGACCGTGTATCATGCAAGTGTTCAGACAATAAACGTGTATCATGCAAGTGTTCAGACAATGACAATGTGTCATGCAAGTGTTCAGACAATGACTGTATCATGCAAGTGTTCAGATGATGATTGTGTATCATGCAAGTGTTCAGACAATGAATGTGCATCATGCAAGTGTTCAGCTGATGTGTATCATGCACATATTCAGATGATGGCTGTATAATGATGACTATCATAACAGTGTTCAGATAAAGATTGGTGTACCATGCAAGTGTTCATACAATGAGTGTGTATAATGCAAATGTGTATATCATGACTGTGAATTATGCAAGTGTTCATACAATGATTGTGTATCATGCAAGTGTTCATATCATGACTGTATTACACAAGTGTTCATGCAAAGATTGTGTAATATGCAAGTGTTCATATAATGATTGTGTATCATGCAAGTGTTCATATAATGATTGTGTATCATGCAAGTGTTCATATCATGATTGTGTATCATGCAAATGTTCATACGATTGTGTATCATGCATGTGTTTAGAGGAGGGATGTGCATCATGTACATGTTCAGATGATGACAATCATGAAACTTTTCAGATAATGACTGTATCATGCAAGTGTTTATAATGGCTGTATCATGCATGTGTTTATGATGAATGTGTATCATGCAAGTGTTTATGATGATTGTGTATCATGCATGTGTTTATGACTGTGTATCATGCAAGTGTTTATGATGACTATATCATGCATGTGTTTATGATGACTGTGTATCATGCAAGTGTTTATGATGACTTTATCGTGCATGTGTTTATGATGACTGTGTATCATGCAAATGTTTTTAATGACTGTGTATCATGCAAGTGTTTTTAATGACTGTGTATCATGCAAGTGTTTATGATGACTGTATCATGCATGTGTTTATGATGACTGTATCATGCAAGTGTTTATGATTACTGTCTATCATGCAAGTATTCAGATGATGATTGTGTATCATGCAAGTGTTCAAATGATGACTGTGTATGGCCAATAGGCATGGGGTTGACTATATGTACACGATTACAATTAAGGTTACAGGTTGTTTGGCAATGATGATAATGATTTCACTTTATTTGGAAACCATGATTATGATTATGATTACAGGGGGATGATTAAGATTAAGATTATGATTGCTTTGTATCTGCTTCTTATCTATTTGTTCTGGGCAAAACTCATACACTGTATAAATGAAAAACAAGCAATTTTAGCTCTATGTAAATGTTTATTAACTATTATTTACATACTAATTAACATCACAAATGATCACTACTTAGCACTGTTTACATCACATTCACATCAACAATTTTACTTATTACTGTTCTTACAACAAATAAACATTGAGCATTCAAAGTCTGCATCTGTCAGATTAAATGTCTGCTGTGAAGAGCTTGCCTGCAATAGAGAACAGGCATTCCACTGATGCACTTAATGCAAGAATTATAATAATAAGAGAGTATATTTTTAGAAAAATTAGTTGTTTACTGGCCACCTAAAATTACCCATTCCTTATTGTAATAGTCCACATTCATGGTATTTTGCTTATGGAAACTTTTATTATTCTTATAATTAATAAGAATATAATTAGTGATTTTTTTGGCAATCATTTGTAATTATGATTACACTATTTGATAACCCTGCCAATGAAGATTGATTACAAGTATGATTACACTATTTGATAACCCTGCCAATGAAGGTTGATTACAAGTATGATTACACTATTCGATAACCCTGCTAATGAAGGTTGATTACAAGTATGATTACACTATTCGATAACCCTGCCAGTGAAGGTTGATGACAAGCATGATTACACTATTCGATAACCTTGCCAGTGAAGGTTGATGACAAGTATGATTACACTATTCGATAACCCTGCCAGTGAAGGTTGATGACAAGTATGATTACACTATTCGATAACCCTGCCAATGAAGGTTGATTACAAGTATGATTGAGATTATAGGGCTTCTGAAATTGATAATTACTGCTTACAATGTACTGGATTACAATTGATTACAATTACAGTTGTAATTGACCCTATGCCTGATGGCCATTACTTTTCATTAAAGTTCTACTCTGCCATCAATCTGCTAATTGATTATTGTGCTGTTTACAGTTATTACTTATACACAAGCAGCCTGGGCAATTAATAACTGTACATACTAATACTGTAGTAAACAATATGCTTGGAAGTGAGAATTGTAATGAGTACATACCTCAGCCTTGTTCCGAACCCTTTGCATATTAATCTGTTCGTTAAAGTCATATTTCCCTGACACTGAAAGTATACATAAGAAATAATATAGTGCTAATTTTACTTAAAAAGGTTGACATCACAGCCTACTGCAATTGATGGGTGGTACTAAAGTTTTACCAAAGGACCAATAGTTAAAGCTGTCAATAGTACCAGACATATTCATAAGAGAAATAGCCAAAGTGTTCTAAATGTACAGTACCATTCAATGAACAATGCAAAAGGAAAAAGTGAAGAGATCTCTATGAATAAACATTCAAGTTTACTTTAATTGGAATCAATTCCTTCAACCTTTTAGTAGTCCCATAGCATTTGAGAAGTACACAATTATTTATGTTATAAGCTGTATCAGGATCTTGGTACTTGCAGACAGGGCTGTTTTAAGAAGTGGGCTATATGGGTGACCACCTGGGGCCCAAGATGGAGGGAGGTCACCAGGTACTTGCAGACAGGGCCATTTTAAGAAGGGAGCTATATGGGTGGCCACCAATCTGGAGGCAGGTCACCATTTCAATGTAATTTGCAGTATTTTTTTCAGAGAATGGTGGTATCAGACATCCAAAACACAAAGCATGACCTAGAAATTTCTTTACAGAATGCCCTAAACAAACTGGACAACTGGGGCACATGCAATGGCATGGTGGTAAATACTGGTAAAACTAAAATATTACTTATCTCAACATGGCAAAAAAGGACAAATCTTGATAGTGATGAACTATGTCTGACATGGAAGGATGAAAATTTGCTAATGGTCTGTCATGATGGAGTACTTGGTGTTTTGGCAGATAATAACCTATCATTTACTGAACATATCAAACATATCAGTAAAAAAGTAAATTCAAGTTTATGGCTTCTCAGTAGGATAAGACATTTTCTCCCTGAAAGGCACAGAAAACTATTTCATAACAGTTACATACAACCCTATTTTGACTACTGTAATACAGTATGGGGTAATTCAAATGATAAAAACATAGCAAAGCTGGCACATCTTCAAAAAAGAGCATTTGGGCTAATATCAATCCAGAAAGAAAGCAATGAAAATTTAGCTGGTAAGTTAAAAATATTGCCTATTAAAGACCGAATCCATTTCAGAAAAGCCAAATTAATGTAAAGGATATCCAATAATAGTGCTCCTGAATATTTACAATCACTATTCCAGTATAGACTACCTGGCAATACTCCCCACCTGCGACCCAGGTCTACCAAACAGTATAAAATTCCCAAACCAAATAAGGAATTATTTTTAAAAAAAGTTTCCACTACTCTGGAACTTTGCTCTGGAATAGTATTCTAGTTCAGATTAGAAATGCCCACTCTATTTCCTTCTTCCAAAACCAATATATCCAGTGGCTTCAGAGATGCAGCTAAATAAATAAATTCCTTTGTATGAGGGCCTCAAGGTAGATTAGTTCATAGCAAATTGTGTTACCCTCTTTAAATAAAGTCATTATTACTATTATTATTATTTATCAAAGGCAATCCCCACCTGGGGTGCCATTTCTTCTAGTGTAAACTTGTGAAGGTCCTGCTTGTCAATCAATGTTCCAAAAAATGATCACACACACACACACACACACACACATATATATATATATATATATATATATATATATATATATATATATATATATATATATATAAGTTAAATATGCCAGATTAACATTGGTCTGAAGTTCAGCATAGCAAGACAAGTAATTTATTTAGTACCATGAGTTGTGCATGTAAACCACTATGTTACTGCAGCTACTGTCTCCATTAGTCACCTCTGATAACATTCTAGAGGTTGGATCAGACCTATTCTATGGCTTGGAAGTTTAGAATATTGGGTACTTGTGAAAAAAAAACAGTGAAGATGGATATATGGCACAAGAAGTGCAGAACACAATAAAAATGCATCACTGGAGGTGGGGTGACAATTCCAATTAATTATAGGATTAAATGATCATGGTTGGGTATTTATTGAAGAGTAAATTCTACCTAATCACTCACAAAGTAAATAAAGTCCAAAGGACTTTATGTTAACTTTGTGAGTGATCAGGTAAAATTTACACATCGATAAATACCCAACCATGATCATTTAATCCTTATAATTCCAATTCACTTTCTTTCTAACATCAGATCAACATATTTAATCAACAAAACATTCACTTTCATGTGGATTGAAGTTTTCTTTCATTAGCCTCTTAACTGCGATATAATACATAACCGGATCTTCGCTAGCTAAGATTCGTCGATCCTTTACGCAATAACATGGGGTAGAATACCACAGCAGGTCATGCCAGTGATATATTGTTATGATCATTATTCTGATATATAAAAAATGGTTGTTGTAGTTAAACCAGGTTATTCCTTTTTCTTTGAAAATTACGCTTGCGTATGGCACGTGATGTTATAGCAACGTTGTTTTCACTTTCTATGCATTTCGATCTTTCAAAAGTAAAATCGTGTCCATTTTAAAAGAGATCCCTTCTTTGACATATGACCCTGACCTTTAATAACCGCTGGTGTAACATGATGTTGAGGTGAAATGCAATAATTTCCGAAGATTGGCTTGTAAAACCTACCATATGCCTTCATCGGCAAAAGAGATGAGTGGTGGAGTGCAGGAAGGTCTGTGCAATTACATTGTTTTAACTTATAATGGTCCATTTTAATCTGGGGTTTGTAAATTTTGGTTGGAAATCACAGGAATGGGTGGGTGGATTTTTGTTGTTGTTATTATTAGGGTGTAATGGGACGATACAGATAAAACTTCAAATCAAATGACATGGAAACAGGGAACCAAAAGTAGTCCGTAGAATTTATCGATGTGTAAAAAATTCCAGTTCAGTATCACATGACTGTTTACATCCAATCAAATTGCAGAAAGCTCATTCAATTCATAAAAACTGGAATTATACTAGCTTAAGAAAGATGTTGGAAAAATGATTTTTCAATTCAAAGGTGTTGGTTTTTTTCTAAAATACAACTGGGTTGCTTTAAATGACACTTGCCCATCAATTACCTTAGTTGCCAGGGCAAGATGAACAAAGGATATGTTATCTCCTGATACTTTTTCCAGCTAAAATAAGAAATCTATACAGTGCTGTAACCCCCCAAACACAACCCCCACTATGTGCATACTTTGGTGAGGTCACCAAAAGCACACAATGATGAAATCTGTGACCCTTGGTACAGAACTATAGAAATACAAGGCTAATATGGAAAATAACCCAGTTTTGTTTGTCTTTATAATGGCAAAGACTTAAAATGCTGAAAAGGGGAATAAAGTTTATCAGACTTTGCTGATATATACAAAACCAATTTTTGCTCATAAAATGTGTTTCTTCAATCATTCTTAACCAATCATAATACCTTAGAACTACTGTGCAAATCCTGCCCTACCAGGCAAATACTATTTAGTTAAAAAGCTAAAAGTTATCTGTCAACCTAGGGAGGAATTTAGAGTTATCTTCCCTTGATACAGGGATGTGCTATATCCCACAAAACTTTAGTTGCTACTGAAGCAAAAGGCATGCTCTCTATATTGAAGTAACACTGGTGAGGCTGGGAGGATACATGTGTATTATGATTGGGTAAGTATTATCAAAGAAACATTTTACTGGAAAAAATTGGTTTCTTCTTCAAAATACAGTACTGAACCAAAATACCTTCGGAAAACAGGTAAAAGTCAGAAGGAGATACATGTCTTTACCACGGAGAGGTCATCTTCAGTCCCCTAATGTACATGAGGCAGCTTCTAGATAATCCAACTGGAAATAGACTCCATATGACAGGGAGCACCTATGAAAGAGAAATATTTTCCCTCTAACAAATCCAGCTGAAGCTGTGATGCCTGGTCCTTATGAAGCTGTTGAACAACCCAGGAAGGTAACCTGTTGCACCATGGCTATAGGTCCCACTAGATCAAGTTAGGTCTGTTACAATGAATGATCTCTGAGATAAAAGATGGAAAAGTGGACTCAAATCTCCATCCCATAGCATGGATAATGACAGAGAATAGTTCCATTCAAATGCAATGTTTGTGGTTAGTGTCCCAAGTTCGTGAGCCAAGATGCAGTTAGTTTCCAATATGTGGGACAAATAACCCACTTTATCCAGGACTAAAATGTATGTGCTGATATGTTGTCCACTCCCTTTGTGAGGGGTAAGAAGAGGCATAATCTCCCTCTATGAAATGGCTTTGTCCTTCTTAAGTACTGTTTCAGAGCATGCACTGGATCCTGTAGATGACCATGATAAGAAGTGTCCAGAGTAGATAGGAATTTCATTACAAAAGTCTGATTCTCCATGAACAGGAGCCTGTTCTTGGCAATAAAAGCAGGGGCTGTCATCAGTGATACTGACCAATCTTGTCGGAACTACATGTAGTTCAGGTCCGCTAAGAGAGCATGTATTTCACTGATTCTGCCTGCCATTCGTTAATGCAGTGAGGAAGCAAGTCTTGTATGATAGCTGAACCAATGAAGTGCCTGAGAGTGGTTCAAGTGATGTCTTGTTCACCCAGGTTATTACCTATGATAGATTCCACTATGGGCAAAGAACCAATGTCTTTGGACAATGTGTAATCAAAGTTGGACAGAAGATCGGATAGGTCTTTGGTTTGTCTGATATCCTTTCTTCTCTTCTGTGATGATGCAGGTTGTCAGTGATCATGGAATGGTAGCCTTTGATTATGGTTGGTGCTAGTTGTTTCTTGTCAAAAAGCATGATAGTAGAAAATCATCTATTTGAGGTATTGATGCCTACAGTGGTATAATGTGTTCTTGCACATGCCATAACGTTACGATTTTACATTTGCCTTTGTATTGGTTTTCAAGTGGAGAGCCGTTTCACTCAAGTTACTTCTCCAACACAAGTTGTGAGAAAACTTTGTTCCTGAGGGATTGTTTAATAAGATCCGATTTGGGTTAATACGAAACTCCTGCCATCGTGGTTGCTTAAGCAGATCAAGGACTATCTTGATTTTCCTTGAGATTTCAGGTGCAACATCGATAAGGTCACTGGTCCACAATTTTCCCCATTCAAGTGGAGCAATTAGGATGTGTCGACACTTCCATTCTCTTGCTTTCTGTATCACCTTTGGAATCAGAGGTGTTGGAGGGTAAGCATACATATCAAGGCTGTTCCAATCTATAGAATATGCATCAACTGCCCAACCCTTTGGAACCAGGACTGGTAAGACAATGGTTGGAACAAAAGTGAACAAGAGCAGTGCTCAAAAAATCTGATAGCCTGATTCCCAGGCCCCTCTAATTTTCAATCAGGCCCGTCCTGTATTTGAAGTAAGGTGACAGTTGAGCTAGTAAAAAAAATTCTAATTTGACTGAGGAAACTTTGATCATGCTGATGAAATTCGTAAATGTATTTTCAAGATGCTGACATACCTGCCATAACACAGCGCAATTTAATTTAGATCACCACTGTCCTACGTGAAATTGAGATCTATTTTAATCAAACTGAAGAATGGCAAGTCATGCTAAAAATATGATTTTGTAAGGTCATGTTTCCAGAAAACACAATTTTCCATAATCTTCAAAACCAGAAGAAAAAGAAAAACACCACTTTCAATATATGCCCATTACATGGAGCATGTATAAACAGTAAACAGTCGTGACTGGAGCTGATGTACAACTATCCCTTGGGCAGTTTAAATAGCGGCAATTAAAAGCCAAGAGGTCATGTAAAATCTACATTATTTCACATATTACCTAACTGACTGATAATAGCTACTGAGATGTATTTGAAGGCTTCAGTGGGTGATAGGTAGGAAGAGAACAAGCCATTATAGGTAAATCAATGAGATGCTACATGCATGTACAAGAACAATAATTATTACATATCATTGCCTTGAATGAAAATATTTAAACCATATGTATTACATGTATATTTTTTTTTACAAGTTTGTGAACAGCAACAATGTTTCTTTGAAGTTGTATTCTACTGCATATACAACATGCAAAGCAAGGTCATTTTTTAAGTTGGCAGAATAGTGTTCAAGTGTAATTCATTTTTTAAGTTGGCAGAATAGTGTTCAAGTGTAATTCCTTTTTTAAGTTGGCAGAATAGTGTTCAAGTGTAATTCCTTTTTTAAGTTGGCAGAATAGTGTTCAAGTGTAATTCATTTTTTAAGCTGGCAGAATAGTGTTCAAGTGTAATTCATTTTTTAAGTTGGCAGAATAGTGTTCAAGTGTAATTCATTTTTTAAGTTGGCAGAATAGTGTTCAAGTGTAATTCCTTTTTTAAGCTGAGTTGGGAAGCAATTAACTAACAGCAAAGTCCAACAAAAATATATTTCACAATTTTGGTTGACAGAGTTTTAATGTGTGATTCACACCAGCTAAAAATTTTTTAAAAAAGATACAGTGGGCGTGGCTATTAATTCTTTGCAAGCAGCACATTGACATAGGTCAACTCCGTTCTGACCAGGATTTACTCAGTCAACTCAGTTCTGACCAGGATTCACTCAGAGAATCCAGCAGAAAAGTTTGAATACCAGGGTCATCCAGTCCCTAATGAGTAGAGCGATGAACACTAATGACACTTGCATTACCTTCAAACCCCTTTGAACCCTATTGAATTTATATTTGAACTGAATCTATTGCAACACTGTGTAACAATATTATTAAAAAAAATTTGGGGCATGTGGAGATTGGAGTCCGGGCTTGTGGAAATGCAGCCAGAGCTTGTGAGTTTATTTTAGTCAACACCCCTGGGCCTGTGTGTAAATAAATTTTTCCTTGATACCTCTTAGAGGCGGAGAAAGGGTGATTGTTCTCACCAACATTTCTCTCTCTCGAGCCTTCCTATCTTATAAAAAGGAAATAATCTTTACACAGCCCTTATGATCACAGATCCTCATAGCGGGAAGACTCCAATTCTTTTCAACCACTCCGGTGGCCTAGTGGTTAGAGCATCTGCCACAGATGCATGAGATCGAACCCCCTCCCCCTGGACTTATACCAAAGACATAAAAATGGTACTATAAGCAGCCTCGCTAGACGCTCAGCATTAAGAGGTTAGTGTTAGGACTGGTCGGCCTGGTGTCAGGATAATGTGACTGGAACATCATGCTACATATCTGCAGCATGATGCCCCAGTGCTAGACATTCCTATAAACTGCTACAATGAAGACATCGTAACAATACAACAGAAAAATTGTTAAAACTATGTTCAAAAATCCAAATCACACACCCATCAAGACTCCAATTCTTTTCTGCCAAATGGGACAAGATATGCTATGACGACCTATGGATCAAACAAGTGGTTTCCAAAGGACTCAGTATCACTTTCAGCGCACCTCGTCCTTTTCTTGGGTTCCCTCAGCCACAAACACAGCACTCTTTGCCTTGTAATTGACCTAAGCACACTCAATCAATTCATTCATGTCCCTTTGGTTTATGAAGGAAACATCATGACATTGTTCTAAATGCTATCCAGAAATGAGAGTACCCAATCAATGTGGATATTTAAGATACACTCATGTCCTCATTTGGTTGGCTTCCAAGAAGTTCCTGCAATCTGCCTACAGACACCATTTCAGGGCATTCCAAGTTGGACTCAGCATCAGCCCCTAGGTTTTCACTCAACTGAAGGACCAGGAAATGGCCTGTATCATGACCACAGGAAGGAATACTGAAAATCAGCACAATGGTGGCTTCTTTGTTTATATGGGACTAGCTCCCTACCTGAGAATTCCTGCTGGGTCTGCTCATGCAATGGACCTCTTAGTTGTAGGTCGCCTATTTATACATCCATTACAAATGATTGTGTTATTCCACATGGAGACAGAAACTTTGCCGATTGAACCAGTTTCTCACAATCTGCATAAATATGAGGTTTCATCTCAAAGATGTGGCAACCTCACTTGGCTCACGTCGGTATACCTTGGCAAGTACAACTTTCAGAAATCACAATCTGTGGGCACAGAGGGCTAAGGGGCACGCCTCCTTCCATCATTCCATGAAGACAATGGAGCGTGGCCCCCTCAGGATTGTCATTTGGGGACGCTCACCAGTTATTATGTACTTTTGAGAGAGTGACGTATGTAAGGTGAAGTTGTTTGCATTTAAACATGCACAGTGGAGAGAATGTTGGCATACCTCTATGCTACTTTCATGTAATGTGGCTGACATTTCTTTGGATAATGTACTTTTGGAAATTGTAAATGAGCACACTGCTAACTAAAATGAATGCTCCCTTGTGCTCCAAAAATCAGCCTAAATTTGTCTAAAGTACACTATCCTTAGCAGCTAATAAAATAGGGAAAATGAATTTTGCCAGACTAGACAATACCAGCTTCTGAAAGTGCAATGAATGAATTACCAAATATATAAAATGTAAAAAAAGTTATCGGCTCTTTTTTTTACAATTACCTCTGAAGTTCAGGAAGTGAAAATGACCAAGTGGAGCTAGCACTTTTTTGGAAGGTGCACATCTGGAGTAAGGCCAAGCTGTATACTCTATAACCCATATTACAACCATCAATCATACACCAAAAATAAAGGGAATTAAAGGTTCTTTGAACAAGACCTAAGATATACAAGGTCTTTTTTAAACAGCCAGTATAACTAGTGAGGAAACCCGGAGGAATTCTTTTTCTTTAAAATTCTAACCCTATGCAAAATACGAAACTATAGAGCGCCACATTTACTTATCAACATTTGCAAGATGAAAGCCATTTCAAAAGCTGTTCATGGTGACAGGAAAATTCTTATGGAAAGGGAGTTCTTATTCTTTCCAAAAACTCCCCTGTGGTAATTTATCTCAAATGGTATGGTGGAACCAAGTCCCCAGACCTTTGCGTTCTTGTTTGGGATTTTCTGAAGTGGCACCTTGAACAACAAATTCATATCCGAGTTCATGATATTCCAGGTTGACTAATGCATTAGCAGACTCGAACAGGAAGAATCAACTATTACAAATGGAATGGTCTCTTCATCCCTTGGTTTTCACTTATACATGTACCCAATGAGATCAACCAATGTTGTACCTATTTGCAACAAGGTGGAATGCCAAACTTCCAACCCCTGTAGATTGGGTAGGACTGCTTCCCAGTGGCTTGTGTCCCAGGGCTGTCCCTGCAATCGTTTTGCTGATTGCCTTGAAAATCCCTCTGCCGTAGCTGAGACTGTAAAAGGAGCATTTTGATCTCCTTTGTTACTTGTTTGTGGATTTTTGTCAACCTGACTATTAAAGAAGAGATTAGATACGAGTGTAGCTTGGCCTTATCATGTTGTAAAGAATGGTTGACGTAGATAGCACTGCATCTTGTCTGCCAGTTGTAAAGTCATAGCTGCTTTTATGACACTGGCCAGAGTTTGTTGTGCTGCTCAGCTTAAGAAGCAGGCCAATATGGAAACAGACTCCCACACGTCTTGTGTGATTTGGGGTGGCTGAAGAAGTTCCTACTGTTGAAAGATCACCACTGATACTAGATTCAACACAGAGCCCATGCCTAAGACGTTGTGCACCTACTGCTGTGTGTTGTCAAAAAACTTCCAATCTTGTGTACAGAAGATGCCTTTGTCATCCCCAAAACTGCGATACCTCAGTTGACTGCTGGGGTATCCAAATGAAAACTGGTGTATAGGACTTATAAACCTATCATTTAAAGTTCAAGGGATGGTGTCTTTGCAAGAAAAGGAGTAGATTGATGCTTGTTTTTTGTAATTGGTGATGTAAGCAGCCCACAATATCAGTAAGTCTGCCAAACTGATGAAGTAATTTTAAAGTAGATTCTTCCTTTTTAGTCAATAATTAAATGCTGGCGAAAAGATTGTCACATACACTCAGGTGAATGTGTTTTCAAATAATGATTTTTATTTGTGAGATACTGTCATACAGCAGACCTGGATATAATTCGATCTTGATTATTATGCACCTAACACCATGTCATGTCTGAATGCCAGTTGTCTGCAAGATATCGTTTGATTATTTCCCTCTTGTTTGTGATTTTGTTGGATCCAGTTTTCAGTCGGATAACATATTCAAACCTGAGAGCACAACCAAACACAATTTGTTTCTCAATGTTCATGTCAATGAACAACATGGTGTGTGTTATCGGACATAAGCGATACACGCTACAGTATGGAAGCCTATGCTACATATACGGATTTCATGGATAAATTTTATTCTTTAATGCTCATGTCAAAAAAAAAAGGAATAAATGATCACAATACAAAGTTGGTTTCATTCCTTTTATTGTCAAATAAACATTTTGTTGATCTATTTTATTGCAATGTGCAGTGGGGGGAGAGCACTAATGCAATTTCTCAAGTCTTGGGACATGTGACCTAGGTGAAAAAAAGTTTCACCATAAGTTCTAGGACAGGAAAAAAAATTATTATTTTATCATGTCCCAATATATATATATATATATATATATATATATGGTAAATACGGTACACACCATACATGCACATAAAAAATACTGAAGCCTCATTATTGATGCTTATGAAATGAATGCTATAATATCAATTAGAAGAGGATGTTACCAGCAGAAAAGGCCAAATGACAACCTATACAGGTAAAATCAGCAGAGCATCACATATAAAAGTACAAAGTAAATGCTAAGGCTAGATTAATATAGAAAACTTACCTGTATGTATGCAACTGTAGATGAAATTATACAACAATATTATAAGAGTTTTTTGTATCACACACCAGACCTGCACCTATTTAATATAGCTAAAGCAATCTGAGGGAGGTAATCTTGACCCATGCAGGTATGTACTGATGGTGCTTAAGTGGTGAGGATGGCAAAGTGATGACACCGAAAAGCCAAAAACTTTGTCACCCAAGAAAGAAAGAACAAAATAATTTGTATTGTCCTTAATATGAAACAAATAATGTATAATACATCGAACATAATATAAATTAAGGCTGTTGTTGTTGTTGCTGTTGTAGGGTTTAACGCCATTTTTCAGTACAAGAAAGGCTATACATGGCGGCCAGTATTAATGGTGGAGGAAGAACCCTGGAAAACCCTGGGAAGAACCACCAACCCACGAGAAGCTACTGGCAGGCTTTCTCACGTACCCACATTAGCCGAGCCTGAGACTCGAACCCACGCAGACAGAGGTGAGATGGCAGTGATCCGGAACGGTGAGCGCTTTAGACCACTTGGCCACTCGGGGCCCCGCAAGGCTGTCTGTTACTTACAGGAGCTATTGGAATAAAGTGCCTTGTGCTCATTATGCAATATTAGTTTTGCATCAAATTAAAGTTCTTTGTTTTAAAGGAAAGGAATCTTTGCAGCATATTTAAAAACAAACACAACTCAACAAACTTGAATACCAGACACTATCAAAAATCATGAAATGTCATAAAAATGTGATCTGGTTCTTTATAAGTAAGAGTTAAAAAGTTGTTTAGCGTTTCACACTTCACCAAAAACACCTTAGCAGATGAATCTTAGTCATACATGTATAAGCTATTCACATCCTAAAATGTGCATATTGACCATATTGCCAATTACTGACCATATTGCCCATTACTGAACTTGTACTATCAACTATCTAAACTGCTAGTCAACAAACGTTTTCTGACTGTAACGAATATGTCATTATGGCCATGAGGAGCTGTCTGCTCTCTTGTCAACAATTCACATATGCCTGAGAATCCCAGTACATAATTATAGGGGTGATGCTAGGGGTGATTCTGGCAAATTAGTCACCTTGGAGTCTGTTATTTCAACTAAACAGGCCCAAATGACAAAGTTAATTTCATTGACAATGCATTCATTATAGTATGGAGATACAGAAAAAGAAGTCTTATGTTCTGTAGTCAGGTTTTATGCTAATCTGATGATTGCAAGTGCCAGAAATTACAATACAATCTATGGAATTCCAGATTAAAGTCAATATAGGAACCTTGAAAACGAGTGAAAAATTTAATTTGTGTTGCACAGTTTGAAACAAATTATGGCTACATTCACAAAGCTAGGTCCATTACTATCGTATTTTTCACATATGACAACCCTCTGATTGCGCCGCATGTGTTGTTCAATCGCAAGTAAAAGACTGTGGTTACCTGGTCTTGCCACACAACTGACTTTAGTTCACTTGCAACCTTTAATAGGTTTCACAAACTGTATGATCAAAGTGTTACTCACAAAGCTCAAGATCAGTCTCTAAATAAACATCTGACAGTGAGACCAAAGAAAGGGAGTCATACAATATTTCCGATGATAATATAGACCATGATGATTTACTAGACAGGAAGGATTTCAGAACTGTATCAGGCAAAAATATGTGTTTCCTATCACACTGGTTTTCAGATTAGGGTAGGCAGTGTGTTGGTTTTTTTCTTTAAACGTATTATATTATCATGATTAGTATATATGATGTACTGAGTGTTTCAAGTACTGGGCAAAACAAGCTCAATTGGGTGCACAAATCAAGTTCAGGATTTAAAAATTTTTTTTTTTTAACCCTGTCAGAAAAAAGTGCTAGGGTAGGCTACAATAAATAGGGATGGTAGTTGACTGGAAACACTGCTTTGGCCACAAGCAATGAGGATGAATTCTTGGACTTTGCAGCAGATGACATTAGGTACTGATATATATCAGATACTGCGAATTTTACAAAATGTGCATTTGACTTCAGGTTTGTACACATTTAATACAATTTCCTTTTAATTGGGTATCTGGGTAAGCGATTATTAGGATCAACAGATACCCAGTAGAAGTTTTCTAAAATTTTGACAGCTCTGCTACTAATTCAAGATCTTTACATTTTCTGACAGATCATTAAATCCCATCCCTTGCAAATCTATTGAATCAGTACAAATTTCCACCAGCTACTATCTTAAGTTAACTCAAGGTCTTGATTTGGATGTATCTAATAAAACCCAGAATGTTTTTTTTCTTTCACGATTAACTGCCAGGACCCTCCACTTGAGGATGTACAATAAATACCATGGTGGAAATGGACGTATGTTCTTTCATGCGTAAAGAAAGCAATGATGCTGACTGTCAAAACATTCAAGATGTATAACAAACTAACCAGGTACCATGGCCCAATGCACTCATTTCAATAAAGACAACATAAATTGATATAGAGGATCAGAGTATCACAAAAGGTCATGCTACCAACTCAATGAATATTGCAGAATTATACTAATTAAAAGGTTTTACTTTTTGATCATTGTTAATAAACATTCCCTGCATTGTGAGGTGACAACTGAAATGATCTGGAAATTTACGCAAGGTATACAGCCATTACCAAAATAACATTTAAACCACCATGATGAGTACAACTGTAAATATGATCAAAAGAATAAAGTGAGAAAGTACCAGAAATCCTTGGAAAATGAGTACAGTTGGCTCAGATATGACCTAATAAAGAATATGATGTTGTGCAACTTCTGTACCAAGTATTTTGAAAATTACAAAAATGGACAGGGTACTTCATTCACTCAAAGTTGCAGTTTTACCCGAATCAGTGAAATTTCAGCAAGATTAGTAAAAATGTTTTTATGGTGATCGTGTAAATCAGTAAAAAGAAATGTTAGTTTTATATACCATGCATATGGCATAAAACAGGAAGAGTGACCATGTATGCAGCCACCACTTTCTCTGGCTCTTAGCTTGTATTACATCTTTTTCATAAAGAGGCATGACAGCTTACTGATAACACAATTTTTCCACTTTAAAATGACACCTATATAACTCGAAAATCAGGCTAAGAATGCAATCAAATAATTATAAAACCGTCAGGAAATAAAGACCTAGTTGTTAAACTGCAATCTCTTTGGGTACAGACCTCATCTCACATTATATATTTATCTAAGTGGCCGTTAATTAGAATGGCTTTAAATCCACCACTCTGTGCATACTAATTTCAGGCTTTTGTCTCATTTTAGTATCAAGACTGCAGCTACGTGTGTTCATTAGTATCTAAGTCGACATTTTACATGATGGGACCACCCACCCACCCACCCACACACACACACACACACACACACACAAACAACAGAAAAGCCAAGCCGAGAGAACAAATGGCAAGATTTAAAGCACATTTCAACTTTCGAAAACAACATTTGTTGATCAGATTTTGCTACTAAAATGCAGTAAGCCCTAGCGACACTCCTCTTATTTTTCCCCCATGATATGGCTATGTCAACGAGTCGATTTTATTTGCATCATTTCCGTCCAGCATGGCAGAACGTTCATTGCTAGTTGTTATATCACACTGGCGTATGTGTCGTATGTCCTATCTTAGTTCATAGCGTATAATTATATCACTGGATTCTTAATTTGATTTTTATCTCACCGTTTTGTTTAATTTCTCCGTTTTCATACGGTTTTACAGTGGTTTGCTCTTCCATGTCTGATCATCTGTGGTATACAAATAGAGGATATCCGATCAAATATTACTAATAGTCTGGTAGTCACAATTATTCGTTTTATTCTTGCGACATTGGATGGAAAATGGGATTGGGAGGAAACGTATGGGAAGCAGACTGAATGTTTACCTAGTGTCATTTACAAATATCCATGTTTTCACAAGGATATGCTTTTTTCTTTTTTTTTTTTGTTTTTTGTTAAAAAAATTTTCAAGAAGAAAAGCCTTCTTAAAAGAGACACTTTTTTTAGTTTTTGATGTAAAAAAACACCGAAAACGTTGCATGTGAATGACGTGTTTATGATAATAAAGTATGATGTGCTCATTAAACCCACCACCACAAACACTAATGCACTAAATAAAAAAATAAAAAAAAGCAAAAAAACAAACAAGTGTTGAGACTTAGAACCGGGAAACAACGTTCGTTACTTTACAGTGTTAGTATTCTTTCAAATATGTAATTAAACATGATTGGTACACAAAGATATGCTGTCAGCAATATATTTACACGAATGCTGGAGCCAGCTACTCCCATTATTATATACAAAATTTCACATGATATTATGATATAATAAGTGATACTGACGTTTTCAAATACAATTCATGTGCTATGGGGTTTTTTTTAAATAAAAATGTGCGTTTTGTTCGCAGATGCATTGTTCAAAATTCAAATGAATTTATTTTGGTGATCCTCCACCCTCTTTCCTAGCTCAACGGTTCCTTGCAATTAAAGCAACTTGCGATACGAAATGCCAATATCTTCCAAATCTTGATATGCACAGCATTCGTATATGATCGAACATAAACAAAAAACTGAATTTTTAACTTTCTAAACTAGAGAATTTTCAAGAAAAGCTTGCTCTAATGTGTCCTCTTTCTACATGAAAGGAATAACATTTTCATGAAGAATGTTACGTTATTTGTTCGAAAAATCGAATACTTATTGCATACTGTCCTTTTTCATTAAAAAATCGTTGTGTGTGTGTGTGTGTGTGTGTGTGTGTGTTAGATATTTGCTAAATTTTTCATTAAGACGGGTAATTCTTCATAAATATTTTACAAAAAATTACTTTAAAATTAATTTGTTGTGCAATGCTTGCAACTATCCCGCTTTTTTGTGTAACCTGAATGACGTTTTCCGATACTGAAAGATAATTTTATCCGACTGTGAAATTAAAGAACAATAAAAAAATATATAAAAGTTATGATCACCATTTTTCATAAAAAGCCAAATATTTTGTCTGGTTAGGCATGGCCAAAAAATCGATACTTTGACATATCAGCAAACTCTTGCTGGCGACCATGGCATTTCATTTAAGAACAAACACAGTTCACGGTAATTGTGTGTCAAATATATACTTATTATTTATAAATTCATCAGATGCGCTGCTCAAACAATAACAATTCTAGTTTATTGGTGTAATTATGAATATAATATTCTGTCAGAATAAAAAGAGTCTAAAGATCTGGCCCATATGTATATATATATATATATATATATATATATATATATATATATATATATATATATATATATATATATATATTAGATTTGTATGGGAAGTTATGAACGAGTAATACTGCACAGCCATGGGAGTACGGAATTAATCCGAAAAACAAGTTCATATTTTCCCATACAAATTCAGGAAACTTTTTATTATATACTCATTTTGTTTAATAACAGGAATAAATATCAAGAAAGAAAGTAAATGAATTTATGCTATATTAACACAACGGTACATTCATCAATAGACAGCAACAATATTAATGCGCTCATAGCACCGCCGAGCGACCTTTGAACTTCGTCGCGCGCACGACATTAGTTTGAAAGAAATTGTCGTTTTGGTCTCCTTAAGATCACAATTTAGAGTGATATTGTGAATGAATGCGCATTTCAACAACTTCTTAAAGTTGGTCTGGAATAGGTGGATTTTGTTCTTTCTGTCGATTCTATTCAATTCTGCTTTTCTGCCTATGATGCACTGGATTTATTAGCTGTGTCAATTCCGTATAAAGTGCATGTGATTTGATTAGGGACGGACCCGCTTTGAATCGGCTACATGTGTGTTTCTGTTCTATCGTCGATCGTTTTGAATCATCATGTGAGAAAAATATGAACTCTTTCAATTGAAATTATCAGAAAGACGCCATGGAATTTCACGTTCTTTTCATTTTGAGTGCAGTAAGGAAAATATGATTGCAGTTGGCAATGTAGTCGAAATTACAGAACAATTTGACGGTGTGTAATCAAGTTTTAGAACCCATGACATAGTTCATGTAATTCGAATTTGTAGAACTAAGAAAGTACATTTTGAGGAAATTCAAGATGCAAAAATGTAAGCATAGGTATATTTTGCCATTCTTATTACCAGCTAAATAAGACATGTTTATGCCTTGGGACTTGCATGGTCTTTGTCGGGACCTCAGCTATGTAAATGACCTGTATGGCTTGTAACACTAACGTGGAAAATTGCAAAGCAGCAGGCGTGTGACAATCCATTCAGCCAGCGGAAATGTGAATTCTTCGTCGTGTTGGCTTTTTGGCTCTGAGGCCCTTCCGTTTCAACCAAAACCTCCAGTTGCATTTTTTTTTTTTCTTTTACCGAAGTGACTAATTTGACTTATAAAATGATATATCTCTGATAGATATGCGATATTCCTTGGCCTCAATATGCTTTTCTGTGCTATTTTTATAGACTCCAGAGAGCATTGGTCATAGTCTGAACCATTCTGTTTGCGAAGAGTTACGAACATTCTCCTAAATAACTGTTCAAATGATTAAACTGGCATTTTCAATCCTGTGTTTCTCATGTTTCTTGTGGACATTCATAATATCACGTTCACTCATTTGCTTCCTTGAAAGTTTCATTTGTGACTCAGTAAACTCATCTACACCGTTCAATTTAACATCTCTACTTTCAAATAGGCGAAACAACTTCCTTAGTTCATCCACAGACAAATCTAATAAACCAAAAGTTAAATCGTCTGCTATATAAGCGTGCATTGTTTATAATCAAGGCAGTTCCTAATCCACGATAAAATGTAAACATCTCGTACAATATGAAGCTGTGTGGTATGAACAAATGCTGGACGATTCTGACACTGTAAAGTTAACCGGCAATATATATATGTGTGTGTGTGTGTGTGTGTGTGTGTGTGTGTGTGTGTGTGTGTGTGGTGATCTGTTAGTCTGAAACCGATTGAATGATTGCCGATATAGCCTTCTTCTGAAGATGTTTTAAATTTTAAAAACAATACCAAACGTTTTCGCCTAACGAGATGAAACTTTCTCATATTTTAAGAGAATATATGAAATCCTACGTTAGGGGGTAAACGGCAGGAATGCAGAAAGTAACAACGAATTTTGCATATCATAGCAAAGCAAAAGGTAGGGAAACACAGTTGCCCACCTGAAAATATTAAAATTTGATTGGCCATGTGTCTCTCAAGATTAGTTTGGGAACAAATGCTGTATTTCAATTGATCATAAAGGGGACTACTCAAAAATTAATTATGCTTAATTGTATTTACTACAACTTTTTGCAAATGATGCCGACCCATCAGATGGAATTCATCTCCCTTGCAGATTTCCTGTTTGGACAACAACAGCAACACAACAACAATAGCAAAAACAACTGTAACAGCAGCAATAATAATAATAATAATAATAATAATAATAATAATAGCAACAACAATTCACGACAATACAAGACACCTTTTTGATCGTCAGATACGCTTTTAAGGTGCTTTTGTTTTGTAGGTAATATCCAAGCCCCTTTTTAGATCCTTGAAAAATCTATGTACATCAAAAGAAAATAAATTAAAAATAACATTTACACATGAAACGATAAATTTATCTGATAAAAATCTAAGCATTCAAGCATGACAATGAAATAGAAAAGGATGAAAAAACGAAAGAGAAACATATTTAGACTCGTTTGCATGCAATGTCGGCTCACATCCAACAAAACATGTTTCAAACTGTAATATAAGAAAGCAAACACAAAGAGAAAAAAACATTTTGCAATTGAATATAACATAAATTGAATATTTTCAATAATACAAGGCAACGTCTTTTTTTTATTGCTGCCATCATTTACTGCAAAATTCGGTAAAGCAACACATTGCAACATTCTGAACATAGGAACATCCCCAATCACCCAACCCTTACGGAATCAGGCCACAATTAATAATTCCGGTTCAGTACCCCACGAATGTAGTCCCAGTCTATTTTTAGAGCATTTTTTTAAATCTCCGTTTGGTGGTAATACAAGAGTTAGATTTAGGCATTCTTGGTATGGATTTAAAGGCAATTGTTTATTCTTTTGAATATGAGCTTATGGTGTGGTTGTCTCTCTGTGTTTCGGCGACAGTGTACAGTGAGTAATAAGGTCTTGGTGATGATCCGGAAGTGAAACCTGTGTTCCGTTGCACGTTGGTTTGTTTACAGTAAAACCTTTCAAAAAAATGCTGGTCAACCTTTGACAAGAACTTCACCGTGAAGTCATCTTTGAAGGTAGTTTAGGTTAACATATGATTTGTATTGATTGTCACACAGTGGAAAGTCCAGTATGTAGAGAATATATAGTAAAACTAATTGTGTTCTATGGCCTTACATACAAAATCTCGTAATCTAACGCCGTTCCCGAGACCGTGATTTAGCAATTTCGAAATGACTAACAGGCATGTTACCATACCTACAAAAGCAACATAAAATCTTATATTTACCTGCATAATCCAGTTTATAAATAGGTTGACCGCGGGCTGATCTGTAATACTTGTACACAAAGGCGTCAGTAAATGGGCATATACGCTGGCAATCGATGACATTTTGGGTTTTGGGAATAGCGGGTTCCTTTTCATCTTATTCGTTATGTAATCGATCTATAATTGATCTATCTTTACAGCTAGTGAGGATTCTCTTTCAAGTTTACGCAGTTAATAACATAAGCGGCCAGTGATACAACATTGATGAATCTTTGCTAAAACAGTGCATTCTATGTAAAATCTTCACGAAAAAAAGTTATCCAATGACTTGTTGTCAAAGCTTTTCTTAGCGAAAAATCACAAAGTCTATGACAGGGACGAGACTGATACACAAAAATGAAACAGTTGTAACATAGAAACACATGAAAGTATAAGATCCATATGTTGTAATTAAACTCGTCTGTTTGTCCTTTTCGCGAGTATTCCACAACTCCTTTAACGTTGAGCAGACGTTAGTGGTATGGCATGTGAAATGTCGCAGTATTAATAATTTCACATTTGTAGTCAATATTGCTCTATTTGTATTCTATATTTTGGCATTTATATTTAATCTTGTCTCAGTTGTATTGTATATCACCCATTTATATGACATATCTTGTCATTAGTATTCAACGTATTGCCGTTAGCATTCTATATAGCTCCCTTTGTATTCTGTATTTTGTGATCTGTATTCGATCTTGTTACATTATTTCCTATGTGTATTGTATACATCTGACATGCCAACTCAATGATTATGCGCCGAAGGATGATAGTCCAGTTGTCGAACAGGGATGGATACGGGGAGGGATGGCGTTTACTCCCTCCCCAAGCCACACCCCCCCCTCCAAATGAGAGGGAAACACATCGAGCGTTTTATAAAAGCATGTATTCTGTGCACTTAGACGTGATATTTATGTCTCTGATGTTTTGTAGACTAGTACCATTTTTATTGTGGCGGGGCAAGGGATGTGAATTTTTAAAAGTTGTCCTGGGTGGGGTGGGGTTCACAAATATGCACTTATGACCAGTTCCGTCTCTATATTTATATTTAATCATGCAAGGGAAACATGTTGTATAACCAACCAAAAAGTAAATCTTCATATCACCTGATGATAAATTGAATCAGATATGGCTTTAAGTACATCACTGTAGTAATATTATTTTGACCGGGGAAAAGGTTAAGTTAGGTATGGCTTTAATTACATGAGTGTAGTAATATTATTTTCACCTAGGAAAATGTTCAGTTAGGTATGACTTTAATTACAACAGGGTAGTAATATTATTTTGACAAAAGGTTCAGTTAGGTATGATTTTAATTACATCAGTGTAGTAATATTATTTTGACCTTAGGAAAAGGTTAAATTAGATATTACATTAAGTACATCGATGCAGTAATATTATTCTGATCTAGGAAAATGCTGAATCAGCCAGAGGTATTGATGCCACGGAAGTTCGTTTAAGGCATATAAATAGTGTACAACGCCTTTACAGTAGTTTTGAACTAGTTTAAACGGCTTTAAACTTGTTTCAACGAAAGTATAACTCGTTGTTTGAACAAGTTTAAAAGTAATTCGAACGATCTTTTACTTCTTTTAAGCATTTTAAACCTCGTTCGAACATGTTCAGAACTAGTCTGAGCGCGCTAAACCTCGTTTGCACGACTTTTGCAATCTTTGAGCTATTTTAAGATTTTCTTCTGCCACTGTCCAAGCATCAAGCCAGTTGGAACGATTTCAGAACTCATTTAAAAGATGTTAAATCTGGATTGAACTAGTTTTGAACTAGTTTTAACTTAGTTTTAATTTTAATTTCTTGTTCAAACATTTTAAGAAATTGATAAAAAGAGAGTAGAGTCGTTCAGACTTGTTTGAAAGAGTAAAACAAAACATCTGTTTTTCATATGTCTTAAATGACTTATGTATGATTGATCCTTTGCATTTACTTCTTAAAAAAGTATCATACTGGATGAAAAGTGTTTTGGTATTTTCACGAAGTTTTAAAATTCTCTTCCTTTTTTTGTTTTATTAAAGGTGCACATTTTTTAAATAGCAAATTTTGCTTTTGACGAACCTAACATAACAACACCAAAATATGGGAGCACTCCACCGCCACCCCAAGGGTATCATACATGTCATGCGTATTTTCATAGTTTCATGGCTATTTATGGAAGGTACTTCTAAAATATTATATTCCACGCTGCGTGATACCGTCGACTGGCTACAATTGGAATATTATCAAAGATTTCCAGCAAATTTTCTTGATCAGAAAGTCTATATGATATGAAGAAAAATTATCCTGAGAGAAAAGAAAATAAAAATATTTCAGCTCAAAAGAAAACCTACCTCCTCCATGATTTTTTTTCCAAAAGTTGGATTTGTCCCGAATATCTTTCTCAATATCCCATCTGGGCATACGTGCAAAGGGACTATAATATAATTATATTTGTGATATTCAAAATAATTTGTGACCAATACAACTATTTTGTAAAAGAAAAGATATTACTAACTTTTTTGATTATTTACGCGAAGAATGAAATAATCTCGTAATATCGTTAAATTTGTAACAAGATTACTCCTGCATTCCCTACTGACGGGAACTACCGAAGTACCATTACAGTGAAAAAGAACCATGGTACATACCACTGGAACAAAATACTGCGGTATACCGATAATACCGCGCACCTCTAGTACAGTGGCTGAATTTTCGCCCACAACCTCAACATGTTATTTGAAAGAAATTGCCAAATTAATGAGTAAATATAGTTATCTTTGGAGATTTCTCAAATTCACGATTTCTGGTTGCGCGCGCGCACTTTCAAAGCCGTAGCGAGTACTTTAAATAACTTTAAGAACCTGTTTACAATCCTTGTATAATAATAATAATAATAATAATAATAATTCATAAAGCTGAGAAAATGCTTTCATTAGGGCGACTACTAATATTAGGCAGTAGTATATTAAACAAACTTCTCTTCAAATTACGAACAATATCGAAGAACGAGGAGTGGATTTAACACAAAGTTTTATTAATATATAGAAACACATCCTAACTGCAGTTAAATTGTCACACAATGATATTTCTGCAGAAAGGGGTGTTACAAAGAATTGAAGACATCCATGCTGATTATGTGCAGTTAAGATTGCCCATATCGTTTGCTTGATGTTTGCTTCCTCTACCTTGTTCAAAGAATTTACGTAGGTATGATGGTATATACATCTGATAATGTTTGGTTCTCTCTCTCTCTCTCTCTCTCTCTCTCCTATATCTATCTATCTATCTATCTATATATATATATATATATATATATATATATATATATATATATATATATATATATAAAGGATTAAAGAATTTTTAAATAAAAATTAAAAAAAATATATGCAGCCATCGCTGTTGACGGATTTCGATTTTAATCGTTCGATAGTGTATTTGAGTAGCACGTAACATTTCACTGTGTTTTCTGCGTTGCTCAGTTGTCAGGCAGAACTTAGGTCTCAGCTATTTCTAATATTTTCCTGTGACAAGGATGTTCAGACAATCAGTATAGGCCGTACATGTTTAAAGTTCACTGGTTTTACAACAGAATGGCATGCTTCAAATCACCTTTTAACCATTTCAATTTGAAACATTTACCACTGTAGCTCACGTTCATCCAAGATGGCTGCTCATTCGCAGCCCAAGTTACGCATTTGAGTTTCAAAGTCAGTCTAATCACGAAAGAATATAATCCATTTTCAAGCCTAAATCAAAGTATATGGCATCAAAGATTACATGTTTACTTTCAGTATGAATTTACAAACACAAGGCTCATGCATTTTTGGGGGCTAAGGACCTTTACCTTAAAAATTACGGGTGTCAAAATGCGAAACTATCAGGTTAGAACTCAACACCTTTAGCCTTGATCTCGATACGCTTCAGGTACAGGGGACAAGTAGAAAAATAAACAGCTGATGGTTACCAATAATGGACGATTTCTGCCAAATGGAGTATTTTATCATCATAGGGACATTTAGTTTTATTGGTTATGGTTTTCGAAATCAAATTGCATGTATCAATGGCACAATTTTGCAGTTGCGACAATTTACCTATACTAACACCTGTATCATGCCAAAGTATAAACAAATATACTTATATACTGCTAAAGCATAATTCAAATAAACATTATTACTACCAAGTATATCTGTAAAGTTTCTTAATTCTTTAAATGATTTTGTTATTTTTGGGGTATGTCTTAAAGAAAGTAAATTTTTGAAACTAAACAGGTGTTGGATGCATTAACACATTATTCCTTTTTTTCATTGCGTATATACTTGTTAATTTTTTGCATCAAAGATTCTCCAAATATTGCTCCGCATAAATAGTTATCAGTTGCATTTCAAACCGAATTCCTCCCACACGACCGCGCTACATGTTCCATTAAGTATTCTCAGTGACATCAAAATCGGTTTGTTATAAAATGTTGAAACTTAATGCAAAATAAAGGTTGTTGTTGTAGGGCTTAATGCCATTTTTCAGCACAAGATAGGCTATACATGGCGGCCAGTATAAATGGTGGAGGAAGAACCCGGGAAAATCCCGGAAAGAACCACCGACCCACGAGAAGCTGCTGGCAAGCTTTCTCACATAACCACATTGGCCGAACCCGAGACTCCAACCCACGCAGACAGAGGTGAGATGGCAGTGATCCGTAACGGTGAGCGCTTTAGACCACTAGGCCACTCGGGGCCCCCAAAACAAAGGTAAAACACAATAAAGCATCACAAACTCGCGCGCATGCAAAAAGCACAACCTTACCATTTCACAGTATCTCACCGTGACACCCCCACCCCACGGGCTGACAGTGATAATACTCAGTAGCGTACTAACGGGCGGGGGAAGGGGGTAGGGGGCCGACGGGGCGGCTGCCCCAGGTGCCAGAGGTCGTCGGGCGCCAAAACCCGTTTGGGCCATCATCGTCGCCATGGGGCGCCATTTACTGTGAGTAAGCCACTGATAATACTGCAAAGTGACGCTTTAAACAAACACTTAGTACATTTTTGATTGACATATTTTGTAACTAATACAACGAGAAAACCAGTATCCAAACCGTTGGAAATAACTGATTTAATGTTTATAGATACTCTTTATTGCCAACGCATTTTGTATTATTTCCGCCATCTTTGAACTTCTCTGCAAGTATCGGCCATTAAGACGGTACGTACCTAGCCTTGTGTCCGGAGCATCAAGGTAAGCCAGGTACCCGGCGAAGGAGACAAAGCCGATAATGACACATTAGTTGATAATTGTGGAGAATGGTTTATTTCAGTCTATAGCATGAAAGAGCAAACGAATCAAGATAATCCTTACAGTGTCTTTTTCGCAGCTATTGAATGCCAGAGGTCTCAAAAACGTCATGCGGGCTTGTCAAATTGTGTCCAATTTTACATCTTAATCACAAGGAAAGGAAGTGTCAAAAGCTGAATCTATAAGACATGCTGCGCAACTATTACCAGAAGCAGCGGCATTATTGTGTTCGTGTGAATTAAACTGAGAAATATTACTCTCTCTCTCTCTCTCTCTCTCTCTCTCTCTCTCTCTCTCTCTGTTTAGAAATATCGTTTTAACTGT
>JAECUM010007575.1:0-11235 GCA_016617855.1 Megalonaias nervosa | reverse complement strand
TATAAGTCTTTAAACGATCTTTCTCTGTATTATATCTCTAACCTAACTGAACTAAGGTCATCAAATACTGAGCGTAATCTCCGATCGACGACTAACAACGATCTCCAGATTCCGTGGTCGAAAACCAATCATTACAAAAGCTCATTTACTGCATCAGCACCTACTGTATGGAATTCCTTACCACTGAGGATACGTAATTCAAATTCCCTTGCTTCTTTTAAAATATCATTAAAGAAATTCTTTCTTGACCAGCTGGAATGACATATAAAGGCTCTGAATATAAAACTTTATCATTATCTCCATAAATAATATGTCCAGATCTTATTCAATATATATAATACGTACGACTTATGCTGAGATGTATGTACCTGTGTATATAATATTGTTCATATATGTTTCCCAGTATAGTCACACATAGTCATTCATGTTAAATATGCATGAATGAGTGTGTGACGATACCTGATTATGTGCATGGTCTTGTATTTTTTTAACATTGCCAATTACAAAAACTGAGGACCACATGGCAGATGGGTCAGTCAAAACCAAATGTGCTATCCTCGTTAAAGAAAGTTTATTATTATTTTTATTATTATTATTATTACATCGAAAATAATCTGAATAATTCTGTTGTCTTTCTGGGATAAATTCATTTGGATAAAAAGAAAAATGACTGTACGCATATCGTATGAACCGGTGAGATCAGACGAATAATCGCTATTCTTTGGCAACAAACCATGAAACCACTCAAAGAGTTCATATACATAATGATGTGACCAATTGTGACATTCAGGTACCTATGACGTTACCCTTAGATCTTGTATGACATTATGACATGCGTCTACCAGGTTTCAAGTAAGATACATTACATGGTCATACGTATTCGTAATATGATAAATTGATTTTGTTTTAAATAGAAAGTTAATTTTACAAAATATAGATCCCACTTCTACTTAGTGGAAATATAGAATGACATAACAACGTTTCGCAAAAGGAAGAAAGAGTTTTTAGATGTAGCCTGCAATTTGCATTATTGCTTGAAAACAGAAAGCTACTTGTAAATATTTTATTCTAATTTATATCTAATTCAATTTTGCTAATTAAACCATAATTATCCTACACAATTTTCTCTCAAAGTGTTGTTTACTTGGAGATCTTGTAAAATGCCAGGTTTTATAAAATGCACCAAAATATTGGGATTCGTAGATAATGTTGTGTTTAGCATTCATTAGGTGTTTGATAATTTGTCAGAAACATTACCCAGTGCTGCTTTCTTCCCATATACTTGCTTTTATCTGTTAGATATCGTTCCAAAAGTATTGGAAGGTTGCCATTAAAAATATATTTTCATCTACTCTGTATGACGTTTGCGTGCAGATTATACACGGTACGGTATACAAATAGGTATTTTCATTTTTTTCATCTATGATCCATTTCAGCTTCAAATGATATATATTAGTATATCAAACTTAATCTTTCCAACAGTTTGCTTGTCTTGTTTTTATAGCCAAAAATGCATCTGTGATGTTTAGATTTAAAATTTGCTATACAGCTGTCATATAATGTAACGTCTAGACAGGTCAGATGTGGCGTATAGTTCAACAAGGCTAGTTTGTTCAGCCCAGGATCGCTAATGATATCCGCGTCTGTAGCTAAGTACGCGAGGGTCTCAAACTGTACATCAAAATTACATAATTCTGGTCGCGCATGAATGGTTTCAACATCATTTGTAGTGACGTACACAGCAACACAGCAAAACGATACATGCTGAACAAGAGTATTATGTACACATGTAATAAACGATGTTGTTCTTGAACTTTAGGGAAGAGTCCCTTTTATAAATAAGCCTGATCTGTTATGAGTCTCGTCACGTGCCACATGTAATCACACATGGTCTGTATCACATAGTTTTCTTTAAATACTTGAAATTTCTGAATAATGTTTGTTTATGATAGGATTTGTCTAATTAGTAGATGACGTATGTTACTTGTGGCATGCGACTCAGTCCGGTATCAAAATGAACTCTTCCTTAACGTGCCAGTCATATCCCAGACAGTGTCAGGGGGATTTTGAGACTCAATAAGTGTGTTTGGAGGTCCCAACGGGGTCAGTGCACGGGGCCAAAAGAAAAGAGCGATGTCGTCGTCCAACTGAGATTAAGCTAACTTTTCATTAAACCTATAAAAAAGAATGATTGGAAATAAATTCAAATCTGAAAATAACTTGTATGTCGCGTTCAAAGTATTTAATACACCTAAAAAGAAAACTAGTTGGTAGAGAGTATTGTCAAATATCTTCACCATAAACGTATGTGCAAACTCATAATCACAACCACATTGACATTAAATAAAACATACACCAAGTTTATGTCTTTAAAATCCAATGGATGGCAAAACATAGGCTTAATTAGATACGTCGTTACTACTCTCAATAGCTCAATAGGAGTTCAAAGGTAATGCAAATATTTGTATTTCACTACATTCACTAGAGACTGGATGAAACTGGTGTTCAAAATTCTTTGCCGGGTTCTAGGAGCTAATCCTGATCAGAACCGATTTGTTCCGGACGACCGTAACGTTAGCATTGTTAAAACTGTATTTGACGCTGTCTAATCACGAGACATTACCTTTATAACAACGAATATACATCACATTTGTGACTGACCATTTCATTGGGGAAGGGGGATACTATTTTCAAGTTTGATGGGGCTTTACATGTAATACAGTAGCCATAAACGCCACAGTCCAGAAAGGGTTTTAACGCACTAAGAATACAAATCAACTTTGCAAGCGCTAGCATGTGCTTATTATTGTCTTTCAAGCAATCCATTTCATGGCTAAATAGCTACAGTCATCCCTAAAATCATAGGTTAATTAAAAGTTGGTATTTTAAGAAGATTAAGATAAGGAATAATAATAAAGAGGACTAATCTGAATGTTCAATTCAACGTGTCTATTTTGTATGTTGATAAGCTATTTGCAGTATGTGCAAAGAATGAAGTGCACCCAACCCTTTTTGCTGGTGTGCTTCACAAAGTAAAACTCTATCAACCATGGGTTCTGAAAGTTATTTTTGCTGGGATTTGCTTGCTTTGCTGATAAGCTAATTGCTTCCTTAATCGCCTTCAGAAAAGAATCACACTTGAACAGGATTCCTGACAAATGAAATATACATGCTTTGCGTTTTATGCATGGTGTAAAATCCCACTTCAAAGAAACGTTGCCGCTGTTCACAAACTTGTCAATAATCTTTAATACAGATGGTTTAAACATTCTCATTCAAGACAATGATGTATAATAATTTTTTTTTTATACCTTCAGCACGTATCTGGAGTCTTTGATTAACCTATAATGGGCCGTTCCACTCGCGACCTTTACCTATGCAAATCGGTAGAATGGGCTCACCCACCGCAGTTTTAGAAATAATTAAGACATCACGCTAGCTTTTGTCAGCCAGTTAAGTAATACATGAAATGGTGGTATATACCTGATCTGTTTGCCTTTTAATTGCCGCTATTTAAACTGCCCAAGGGATATTTTACATTATCTTCAATCAGGACTGTTTACCATCTATACTAGGCCGATAAATCAGCCCCTCCTCCGTGATGATATTGATTTCGGTTTAGGGGCTGATATCAACGTATCTGGAGTCTTTGATTAACCTATAATGGGCCGTTCCACTCGCGACCTTTACCTATGCAAATCGGTAGAATGGGCTCACCCACCGCAGTTTTAAAAATAATTAAGACATCACGCTAGCTTTTGTCAGCCAGTTAAGTAATACATGAAATGGTGGTATATACCTGATCTGTTTGCCTTTTAATTGCCGCTATTTAAACTGCCCAAGGGATATTTTACATTATCTTCAATCAGGACTGTTTACCATCTATGCTAGGCCGATAAATCAGCCCCTCCTCCGTGATGATATTGATTTCGGTTTAGGGGCTGATATCAACCATTCATTAAAACATGCAAAAGTCTGCAGACACCTTTGGCTACACACATCGGTGTACATTTTATACACTTACCAGTATTTCTCGAGGCTGTGTAGCTACCGTCGGCTGAAGGGTTCGTTTGTTGGCATGTACATTATATTTCCGGAACAAATCCTGTGTTTTTTACTTGTAAATCTAAGTGGAATAGCCCAACCCTCTGTCATGTGACCATTTTGAATTTCGCGCTCGAAATGGCTGTTACCAATTACCGGTATGTGTCTAAAGTGTACGCAGTTTTGTTCCGGAACTATTTTCAGGCATCAAAATTGCACATTTTAATGAACAGGTGACAATATACTCACATATCGTCCATCAGTATCAACACAGATTTGATTTATCGAACTACATCTATACATGCTACAGGTAATATTGAAGTGGGGTTTTTTCTTCTAAGATTACTAATCTTGTTTTTCGAATCACGACTGTGTCCGTGGGTTTTGGAGTAAAAAAAAATCGTGTTTTTAGCATGAAAAGCTGTCCAGCACCAATTACATGTACTTTTTTGTAGAGTGTATCTAGTTCGTAGCGTTGCTATGTATGTAGATGCAAAAGGGTGTTGAAACCATTCGTGTGTTAATTTTAGTAAAAGTTTTAAACGATCACGAGAAAATTCACAGAATTACAGACGCGGATATCTTTCGCGATCCTGAGCTGAACGAACTATAATAACCAGAACAAGCCTGACAACAGTATAAATAATAAACAATGTAACAGAGTACTAAAAAATTAACTAATGAAAGTTAATGTGTTTTGAAGCAAGACCATCGAGGCAGTCTGAAAGATTGGTCTCGAACGTCTTCCTTTTGCTCTATTTTATAAAAGCACATTATTTAAAAAGCTGATGTCATATCGTTACTAAATAGTTGTAAAATTAATATATGATTCTATTGGTACTACAAAACAGGCTAGTTAATTCACTCATTTTGATTTCGATGTTTAATTAAGTGTAATCGACAATTTTGCGCAATAACTTTGTTTAAAGGCAACGATCAAATAGGCTCACTTCCAGGAATGTGATGTATTCTTTTAGGACATAATTATAAAATTCATGATGTTTTAAGACTTATTTTACTAAAATGTGGAGGACATATTACCCCCACACAGGCTAGTACTGAAGAATTTAATTGAGACCCGAATCTATAACAAACATGGCCAGATATCGCAAGAAACCATTCCTCGGAGTATTGGATTCATTATCATTATTACACAACATACAGACATTCACCAGATGGCGCTCCTCCATTCTCAGATGTTTAGGCCATATGGGATATGTTGCGAACTTGTAAGACCCACCCATGAGATGGCAGTTGATTTGATCTATGACGCCATTGTTCTTTCATGAACACCACGAAATACTAGATTATTTCAATAATGGATGAAATATTCGTGTATTATTTTGGCAGATACCATGACAGGAGTAATATGGGTCTCAGGGGCATAAGAAGGCCTGATACACTGCTTAAAGAAATATACTCTGGATGTAATTGTTCTGTTTGTTACATTTTATTTTTAGGAGTCATTCATTCCTACATGGATTTTAGGACTCAACATAATAAGTTACTTGTGGTCTTTTATGTCCGTGTAAAGTTCTTTTGGTGCGTTAAGAAAAACTACGGCATTCAACAAGGAACTCTATCATAACAGGACTTGTTGTAGTATGAGTTTGAATACAACTGATTTAGTTGATTTTTTGTGGGGCTAACGCTATTTTTAGCACATGATAGGCTATATAATACGGCCAGTATAAATGGTGGAGGAAGAACCCAGGAAAACTCCAGTGAGAACCACCTACCCTAAGAAAAGCTACTGGGAAGCATTCTCACAAACCTAAATTGGCCGAACCCGAGACTAGAACCCATGCGGACAGAGGTGAGATGGCAGTGATTGGAAAAGGCGAACGCCACCCGAGGCCCCACAACAGCTGACTTAGGGTATAACCGAACTTGTGTGTGTTTCCTACCATCTCATCCCTTTAGGTCTATAGTCTGTGAAAAGTTTGCATATCTTTGACAATGTGGGTCCCTGGGTGGCACTAGCGGTGTATGGCGCTCGCCCTTACTGATCGCTCGCATCTCACATCGGTTGGAGTGGGTTCAAGTCTCGGATAGGCCAGAGTGGGTATGTGAGAAAGCTTGCCAGTAGTTTACCCTGGGTCAATGGTTCTTTTGGGTTCTTCCCGGGTTCTTTCTCCACCAAATATACAAGCTGCCATTTATCGTGCGTTGAAAAATGGCGTTAACCCACAAAACCACAAACTTTTGACCATGTAAGCGTCTGAAAGAAAATAGATATTACTGGCTATGAAGGAAACAGTATAATCGCAACAATTATTTCTTTAAAATTATAATAATAGCTACCGATGGCTTATATTATGCGACGAAACAATATTGATATTATTGTAATAATAAAGGCATTTCGCTACCGTCCAGCCGTGTATAGCCTAGGCAGCGTCGAGTGATTGCTGAAATTCAAGCAAGTAATTGTCCCAAAATTCAGATACGTCCGGAAATTGTGACATTTTATCTTCAGATCATACATGATATGGGTTAAAACCCGTCCAACAGTAAAAACAGACGTTGTGAGTACACTATAATTTTTACATGTAAGGTCTGCTTCTTTTGTTTTTTTGATAAATTTTATAACGGAGTTCAAGACAACGTTTAAAATAAGTTTAAAGTCTTTTGAATGATATACCATTTCTTTCATTAATTAGCATAATGTGCGTAATAATACGACTTATTTGATATTTAAGTACATATATGAGACTCTATGGTCATAAGCTAAGTAATAGAAAGAAGCAAAAACCAACGAGTTTTGTAAAACGTAACATACAATTTAATTATCAAAGTTAAAAAATGAAAATGTAAGATAAACTTACAGTATAATGAATTGAATCCAAAATAATGAGCTTACAGTATAATGAATTGAATCCAAAATAATCCTAAAACATTCTGTACAAGTCTAAAAGAATGGAATGTTTAGAATGAATTTCAGATCCTCGAATGTACGTGTCACAATGGCAATATCCAGAACTCATCTGAATAATTCATAATAGTTCCAAAATTATGTACTACTCACATGATCACTTTGTAATTCCATTAAACAATCCTCTGAAATTACCTAAGTATCACTTTGAAAGACTATTTATCTTGAAGAACTGTTTTAATATATAGAAATCATTTTATATAATCCAGGTCAAGGAGCAATTTATATACGAGGGTATTTGAAAAATTCTCAATATTTAGTTATAACGTTTAAATTTCTTTGAACCTCACAATAATTGACCTATCGCCACTTGTCAATCATGCTGAGCCATTAACCAATCAGAGAACGTAAATTAGACACACCTTAAGGCATTGCTTTCGTCCGCCATTTTCCTCCGACAAGCTGCCTGTAGCAATAATGAATTGATTATGATAAGTATTTACAAATTTTGCAATGATTTGTTTATTTCTTGATCGATAAGGGTGAAAATAAGTCAGTGGGAGCCATGTAATTCTTACAGTCGATATCCAGATCGTCTAAATAGAGGAATTAGATTTATTCCTTTCCCGAAACATAGGCAAAACTTTGATGAATAAAGACTATTTTGTTGTCGCGTGTACGATCGATCAGCTGAATATGGAAATAACTGATGACAATAACATGTTTCTTTGCGAAAAAGTACGTAGAAAAGCATGTCCTGTTGATGGTTTGAAGAAAAAAAAAAAAAAAAATGAAATTGAAAATATGTACATAAATAAACGTTTCTAGAATAGGAGTGGAGAACCCCTTAAATTTCTGGCTTTGATGTATATTATTTTCTTGTACAGGATGTAGTGAACCCCAGACTGCACTATTGAAAGTTTGAAAATTTTGACTTTAATGTTGGCTTGTCTTAAAAATAATGATTTATCGTCTAGATCTTTCAGACACTTGAGTGGCTCTTTACTTTCTCATTGGTCTGAAGGAGGATGGAGATACAAAAATGTTGTAATAATAAAGAAATACAAAAGCGATGGTTTCAGATATTATCGTCCGTTATATTAAGCATGCATTTACATGTTTCCATCAAAAGACATCATTGATCAAAATTCCATCTGACGAACAGTAGAACTTTAACATTATTATAGACAACAGTATACTTGTAACAGTAATTATTTAGGATTTTGTTATTAATTTTTAATTCTTTTACTTCCAAGGCAGCATAAACGTAAGCCAGATAAGATTAATAAGGATAAGATTATATACTAAATACATTAGCATTTTTGGGAGAGAATTTCATTTTACATTAATAATTTCTCCAACAAATTTAAAATTGATTTTATTACTTACTGAAATAAAACACTTAGGTTATACGAACTTGAACTACAACTATAAATATTGTCTTCTGCAGCATAATTTATGCAACTTTATAATTTTACATTTTTAGGAATAATACAAATCATTTTTAATAAATATATCACTTAAACATATTTCCTTGCCCAATACTTCTTGTTTGTCGGAGGTTAGCAGGTGGTCATGTCACGTGATTCAGTAGGCGGAGCGATCTCTCATCTCGCGTAAGGTCAATTTCATGCCGATCGATATACAAAAGAAATTTCTATAAGATGATCTGCAGCTGCAAATACAGCACACGGGCACCTGCAGATATATGTGTGACTTAGCATAGGTAAATGACAGTGAGGTAAATAGTCAGACAAGGAGAACAAATCTGCTACTAAGCATTAAACATACAATCAGGCGCTTTTTGGATACTCTCTGACTGATATCAACGCCGACTCGGATAAAGTTTACGGATGTAATTCTCTGTCATATCCTACAATTTTTTTTTTTTTATTTTATTATTTTTTTTATTTTTATTTTTTTTTTTTATTTTTTATTTTTTTTGAAAGCTGGTTGCGAATCTGTGGAAGATAACCCACGCTCTGGAAGACCGTTATCTGTGATGTTCAGAAAGGTTTGTGCAAGATATATCCAGAATTTTTGATGGCTGACAAAAGTGAGCGAGCGCTAGGGCTGAAATCGAGAAGCAGCTACTCATCAAATATCGAAGGCGTGTTCAGGTACGATTCTATGATATCGTCACAGGTGATGAAAAAATTTATTTACTGTTTCAACCCTACGCACAAGAAAATAGTAACGCTTGGATCTGACTGTTAGAAGTTTTATACGCATCTACTTTCCAATGTTAAAGCCCCGATGGTCCAGGTATCCCTTTAATTCGTGACAACGCACCGACCCATAAATCCGCCGTATTGACAGACTTCCTGAACATGCGCAGCATGTCAACTAGGTTCCATGTAGCCCTGATACAGCTCAAAGTAAGGTCTGGCTGAATTCTGTTTTTCAAAAACTCGCTGATGGGCAGACGATTTGAAATCCGCAATGCGGTTGTAAGTACAGTTTTCCGGTGTATGAACAATACACCAAAAGTGAATACAAAATTACATATAACAACTGAATGACCTGACAGAGAAAGAGTGTACAGGTGCATGAGGTACTTTGAGGTGAGTCCACTCACACACTATTCATTGATAACGAACATTGTTGTACAGCACACTAGGGTGAGTGGAGGGGGGGGGGCGGAATGCCCGGGTGGTCGAGTGGTCTAAAATGCTATGCTTTACTGACTTACTGAGATCTTAGATTTTTTGAGCATGGTCGAAGCATATCGAAACATCATCTATATACGCAGATCATATGAACACTATGTTGTATTTGTGAGACAACAAGGAATTACAGTAATAATTAAGACAATTTATCAAATCAAGACACATCCATTGGGTGGGTTCGAAAATCAGTGATAAATCCCATCTAACTAGAATAATGCAATCGCCAGCCTTAATATAACAGTCATTATACTTGGCGGGAGTTTTCTCCTTTTTGTGAAAAATGGTTCAAGCGCCAAAGAACAATTGTAAAAGCAAACTGTTATGCAATATTTATTCATATATGATAATAAAAGTGTGGTAGCGGGTTCAGCCTGCATTAGGACGGACTTAAAGGAGACCAGAAATAAAAAAAAAATTCTTTTGTGTATGTAATTCTCTACAAATTTTAATTCGACTGTAATGTTTATAAATTACATATCGTAGGCGGGTAGTGATTATATTGCGCGGAAGATACCACGATTCCGCAAATTGCCGAGTTTTCCGAGTTTTGATGAGACAACAGATCACGTGGTCCAGTGACGCAATACTAGCCATTCCTCGAATAGAAACAGAAACATGGCGAGCGAGACAGACAGGAGGAGACCAGATTTGGGTTGGACATTAAAAGTTGAATCTGTTTTCGAGAGATGCTCATAACTTATATCTGTTGAACTGTGTGTTAAGAATGTAAAAAAAGCAATGTAATTTAAAATAAATACATATACATTGTGTGCTGTGCAAAATTGTGATAAGGATTAATTTATAGTGCCCAATGTAAATATTAAAAATTTACCACAATGCAATAATTCATTTAAGAAGGATGAGATTCAATCGTATTATATATAAATGACATATCCATTACCTACGCCCAACACACCATCTAAGGACTAATATTTTGAAAATATACATCCAACACTGAAACACTGAGAGATAATACTGAATTCTGGGCGAAGAGACTAGAATGGGTACCGACTTGTGCGTGAAACAATATCCATTACCGGGGAGGTGTAAAAGGCATTGAGAACGGTTTTCATCTGTCGTAACTTAAGCATTAGTTTTTCAACCCAACCCAACCCCCCAACCCCCAAATAAAGCTGCAAAGCAGAAATCATAAGTAATTAATTTAAACATTAAGAAGCTTCCTTCTTATGGTTCAATTACAGTGTAATTTACATGCAGGCTACAGTTAGCGTATTGATAAATCTGATAATATATACATGTCTGGTATAATAGTTTATGTACTGTACTGGTCAGTGGTCAAAGAAAATTTTTTTTAGGCACAGGCCCCGGGCTGGTGACTTGAATGAACTCAAAAGCCCTGACTGGAATTCCAGAAGACCGGACAGTTCATACCTGTCAACTCTCAAGCCGGGAGAAAAAAACTCCCGATTTGGGGGATATTTCCATACCTACCTCCCGATATAGTAATATCTCCCGATTTTTCGCAGAGAACTCCAGATTATTACATTATGTCAGTCAATTTCATTTCTCAGAAAAAACAATACCAAACCAAACATAAATAGATATAACGTATGCAATCCACAGATGCCATATTCTATTTTATCACTTGTGAATATTGTAGTGATGAAATCAGTGCCGGATTTAGGCATA
>JAECUM010007572.1:0-78764 GCA_016617855.1 Megalonaias nervosa | reverse complement strand
AAAACACACCCATATCTACTATCCACACAAACGGGAAGAGAAGAAAAAACATACAATATTTACTATCCACACAAATGGACGCGAACGTATAAACACACCATACTTACTATCCAAACAAACGAACGAGAACGCATTAAATACACACACATAAACTATCCACACCAACGAATGAGAATGCATAAAACACACACCTATTTACTATCCACACCAACGAATGAGAATGCATAAAACACACACCTATTTACTATCCACACCAACGAATGAGAATGCATAAAACACACACCTATTTACTATCCTCACCAAATGAGAATGCATAAAACATACACCTATATACTATCCACACCAACGGACGCGAATGCGTAAAACCCCTACTCAGTTTTAGTGTCGGAACGCTATGATAGCTCATGTCATGGTGAGGGATAGAGAGAAGTCAAAGAGCATTTGTAATGATAATTTTTTTTGATAACAAACAACAGACACATTTTTTCAAAACACGACATTTTTTATTCAACAAACAACTAATTACTAACAAGTAACAATAACATCAAACAAATTGTTTTTGACAAGGTTGACAACGTTGTGAAATCATGTGAGATTTCCATTGATGGAAGTCATGAGGCCATTGATGTACACTACGCTTCCTAGCTAAAGACAAAAGATAACCATAATGGTCACAAAACCATCGATCTACTTTCTCATCGTTTCTAGAAGAGTGACGATCAAAATAAGTCACTAATTGTTCTAACGGATATCCAAGACTGCGTTGATGAAGAAAATACACACAATATTGTCCACACACCACGGAATCTGTTCCTTGCAATTTCACATTATTGAATCGTGTCGTCTGGGCATTTCTTCTCATAAAGTCAATGATGTCGTCTTCCAAAGCGGGTAATCCATACGAATCAAAATATTCCACGCAATCCTCTTGAGGGAAGTCGACGGCAAACCAGTGGGTTCCTGGGAGGTGACTGTCGTCCGTGTTGATAACATAAGCTTGATGGTCTTGAGGTTTGCGATGAGGTAGTTCATCTTTAGCGTACACGACAGGATTCCAAGAAGCAGTATACGAACTATTGTTCAAAAGGTAATAAAGTTCCCAGGTATCCATTTTTTGTTGTCTTGTTTATTTCACAAGTAAAGATAAGTCATCAATTCAATTCTGACTTTTTGTTTGAAATGCTCTGTCAAGTAGCCGTTTCTTCGCCTTGTCTCCCAACTCTGGGCTAAGAGAGATCGATGCGATAGATCTCTAGAGTAGTCAGTGGAGGGCAGGAATGATCACGCAAGCCTTTATACCACTCATGCAACACTGCTTCTTCCGATATGAGACTCCAAGCGTAGTCCAGATACTCGTCCAATTTTTCTTCTTGACTCATCATCATACATTTATCGTGTTGAATTTGACTGGGATGATCGTTTTGACATCCATAACAATATTTCTTACTCAATTACGTAATTGTATCCGCCAGGTGTTTAGCAAAACAGGACACTAAATGTTGTTCTTGTTCTGGCCATCTGGACGTGACTACTACCTCCTCCTCTTTGTCTTGGTCTTGGGGTTCTGCTTTCACGGTATCCTCCCATTCCATGTCCAAAGATTCTCCACCGTTCAAAGAGGGATAAGCGTCTTCCATAGTTTCTAATAGTCTAGAATGATTTCTCTCAAACTGTTGATTTCTATGGTATTATCGAATTCGGCATACAGGATGACGTTTACTGTCTCATCGAGTGCTTATGCAAATTGAAGTTCCACAAGCAGTTGACCAGATTTTATAGGGTGGAAATGTCCCTCGTCGCTGCCTTGGTCTGGAGTGAAATCAAAAGCCCACAAAGTGTAACCTCCTTAATAATCTTCGTACGAAATACCGTGACTGGTGTTGGTTCCTAGCTGTCCGGTAGATTAATAAAGGGACAAGTACGATCTCAAGTAATTCTTCTGGGCAAAGTTAGGTTCGAAGGTCTGGTACACAATGTCTTGCCATCGCGACTGACTTCGATCTTGGACACTCTGTAGTGCTTAAACTGGAAAGGATTTTGATCGTGGGCTCCGTTGAGGGCTGCATTACTGACGATTCCAACGATTAAACGTCTGGGTAACTGTCCTTGGAACAGATGATCTTCGATCTTGGATCGGAGTCCAGCAGCAATGGTGAATGTTTTCACTTCGACACGTCGTATCGGATACTTGGCAGTCGATCTGCTCAATGTGTGACTAATGTCGTAACACTTCTACGCGACGCACGTAAAATCTGGCTTCTTGGATGATGGTTTTGTACTCGTTGGCATGAGCCATCAAATGGAAAGCGACACTGATGCGATTGAGTCTCAGGCGAATATCCACTACGTTCAGCAAATACTTGTCTTGCAACCACATGTCCAAATGCAAGCGATCCATCAGTTCTAAACTACGACCTTGCAGGATTTTTCTTCGACGGTTGTTAAAACCCACATTGTGAGGATTGTCATCGGCTGTCAGGGCTGTGTCGTTAAACGTGTCTTCACCTGCGGTGTCAAGTTTCCATACCACGCAAGCATCCAGATGAGTGTTCTTGGCCTCTTTTCCGTACGTCAAGAGATTTTCTAGATACGATCGGTAAGGGTAAGTATCCATACTGCTGCTGACCAGTTTGTTATTCAAGTACAAGGAATGCATGAATTTGTTGACGGGAGCTACTCTGGCATCGGCTCCCGGATTGGTGTTGTCGGTTTTGATCACTTTCAGTTTCAGATACAAGTAACTGCTATTCAGATCGATATAATCTTCGGGTTGTCCTTTGATTTCAAACTCGATGGGAGCTGAATCCGTCAAAGAGGAGACGGGATGAAATTCGACCCATTGGGATTCTTGCATCGTCATCATGGTGGGTGGCATGGCAAACAGATCCAGTTCCGACTTGGAACAAGCACAAGACTCTCGGTGCATCATTTTCTTTTCTTAATAATCAAAAACGTCTAACTCTCGGACAGTTTTTCTTTTCTTAGTCTTTCTAGCTCTAGGGGCGTGAAGTCCTCTCAAGGGGTGTTTTCGTCGTCTTTTTCTGCCTTGTCCTTGCTGTGGCGTCAGGGAAGCAGGAATGCCTGACTCGACAGCGTCCAGAGCATTTATAGGAGTTTCTCGTCGGCCCAAAATGTCTTTCCCCGTTTGAAGCAAGATATTTTTGCCTGCTCTCAAGAAAGCTTCTTTGGGGTTTTGTTTGTCAATGATGACATTTTGGAGAAATTCTTTACCTTGCGTCAACGCGGCATCTTTCAAGGCGTGCAATCTCCGTGTCACCATCGGTTTCAAAACGGGAGCCACTGTACGAAAGGCCGATTTTAGCATATCTCCTAAGCCATGTCCTCGCTGTCGAGCGACTCCTTGGTACACAGGATACATGACTGACAAAGGGTTAGAGTAATCGTTTTCGAAAATGGAGTTTCACTGTGACTTTCCCTTTGGTAGATGGAATATTTTGTCCTAGATCTCCTTTTATAGTAATGTTGACAGTGTCGAAATACGACTTACTGACGGGCAAATAGTGAGGATGTACAAATTCGAGGTGAACGTGATAGGTGTTTCCACCTTCCTCGTCAGCGTTCGTGGCAGAATCCACTTTGAAAGGAATGACACGCAGTAACGGTACGGAGGTGTGTCCCACCACGTTGTACTCCGCCACATCGGAGTACACAAAAATCAAATTCAGTCCTTGGTTCATTTCTACAGGGAATCTAAAAAATTTCGCAAAATCCAAGTTGCTAGGATTGGCTGGTATTTCGGTTTTCACCTTGATCAACTTAGGGTCTCCACCCAAAATGTCATACAATTCAGGACAAAATGTAATGGCCAATACATTGTCCTCTGAAAATTTGATGAGTAGGCGACGAGCTATTTTGTGGTATTCGATCATGACACTTTTTCTGGTTCTCTCCAAGGCTTTGGCAAACACGGTATTGAATTTGGTAGAAATCGTGTTCACCAAATGTTGTCCACTAAAATAATAACCTGGGGGAATGGTCAACTGATATGTGGTTCGTTTAGTTTTGGGATCTTGTGTTTTTATAGTCACTTGCAGTGGTGCGTTCATCCAAGGCTTGTTGCACTTGCTCGTCATGAACTTCTACCGTAAAAGTGTTTTGATTTTCGATGATGTTTTTGATTTGTGTAGGGTGAATCATTTCCACCAAAGCCACTTCCCAATGGGCTTCGTGATCCAATCGGATGGCCTGAGGCAATTTGGCCGAGAAACAGCACAAAGTGTTATTGGGAAACACCTCCATGGAACTGTCACTGGGTAACGTTAAGTAAAATTGGTTGTTCATAATTCCAGAGTTCTAGTGTCCGAGGGGTCACTGGAAGTCAGAGGAGTGTCTAAAAGAGGATTGTTGTGATTGATGGTGACTGTTGGAAGGGGGGCTGACGTTGGACGCAAGGTTCCCGTTCGAAGAATATTTCAGGGACGGATTGGGAAGAAGGTAACTGATGCAACTGCTGAGTAAAATGGTCCACAATTGTTTGTCTCCTTGTTGCAAACTCAAATTGGCAATGACAGCACCGATGACACAATACAGCACAAAGATCTGGCAGAAAAAGACGATTTGCGTTTTAGGCACACGTTCTCCACACCACACCCACAAGGGTTGCTTTTGTAGATCTTGCACAGAAGAACTGGGCGAAGGAGTGGTCACTGCAGTAGCTGAGGCTGTGTTGAAGGGCATGATGGTCACTTCTTTTTACAGTCGATGAGTTGCGAAGCGTCGATCCAGAGTCAAAACTGGGAGGATATCCTTTCCAACGTACTTTGACTTCTTTGACACGTTTTGTTCCTACTTTTCGGGTTCTTCGATCTAGTATGCTTTCGATCTCGTACACTTCGTCTTCTTTTTTGGTCACACGTTGTAACTCGAGCAAGTAAAACGTTCTTTCTAACACTTCTCCGTTCATGTCTTCTAATTTATAGACGGGAGGATGACGGCCACGCACACGTTCGGTGACACGAAACAATTCGGTGGTCCAGTTGGGTAAGTAACCTCTGTCGAAAGTGCGTTTGGTTTTGCCAATGTGCACCCAATCTTCTGCTGCCAATACTTCAGTTTTCTTGGGGACAGTCATTGTCGGGGACGTACCAAACAGACGCTCGAAGACGGTGACTTCGTTGTCGGGAGTCACTTCTTGGGGGTACGTCCGATGCTTCGATGGTTAGATTGGTTGTACGCTTGGACGAGGTGCGGTAAGACGTCGATGTACTTGAGAGTGTGTTGATGCGTAAAATATTTCCACATGCGTTCTTTCAAGGTGCGTTGAAAACGTTTCACGATGCTGGCTTTGGTTTCGGGATTCTCGGTGGTGAAAAAAATGAATGTCACGTTTCTTCAATTCTTTTTGGAAAGCTTGGTTCAGAAATTCGGTGCCTTTGTCGGTTTGCCATCGAAGAGGGTGACGACCACTTTGTTTCAACACCAGTTTGAGGGCTCGCACTAACTCACTGCTCGATTTGTAAGTCAATGGCACGACCCATGCAAATTTGGAAAAGACGTCGATGACACAAAACAAATATTTGTAGCCACGATTGTAGATGGTCAAATGAGAGACATCGGCTAAATCAGCTTGCCATTGATGATCTATGCCCTCCACTCGGGTGCGACTTCTGGAAAATTTTCGTCGAATGGGTTTGTGTAAAGTGTACGTGGCTTGTTCTTGTAACCAGCGTTGTACTTGAGGTAAACGGATACCTTTCAGTCGAGTTTTGGCAGCAAGATACAATTTCTGAACTCCACCGTAACCTGCAGGATGGGATGGATAGTAGTAAATGCTGGCTAACACCTTCTCCATTTTTTAACAAGTGATCTAATCTTCGCTGATGGTACTCTGAAGTGGTTTAGAAACGGCTTTACATGTCCGATGTGCCACGGGAGTAGAAGTCGAAGGTAGTTTTGGTGGTGGTGGTGGTGGTAATGGGATGGCTTTGGTCTTCTTTTCTTTTTTCACTTCTGGTTTCCCTTCTTTCTTTTTCACTTCTGTCGAAGGTGGAATGGACATCATCTTTTTAACCCAAGCTTTAAGTTCTTCTCGTTGCGGTGTAGTGGAAGGGGTCAACAAGGACGCTGCAATGTTACTAGGGATGGGAGCTGCTGCCGGCGTTTGAAAGACTTCTCGCGTCTCTTCTTCCTCAGACATACGTGAGGCTATGTCTGTCTTGACCGCTGGGGATGGTAGTGGTGGTGTTGGTTGACTTTTCATCAAGGCCTTAATATCTTTCAGAGTGGGTAGAGCTGTTTCGTCTAAAGCTTTCTGATGAAAGAGTTGCAGTCGTTGTAACAATTGACCTTACCGTTGAGATTTTTCCGTTTCTGACAAATCGCTGCGATCCATCAATGATTGCAATTCGTGATGTAACTGGGGCATCTCGGTCAAATGAGGATTGGGAGGTAAATGCGGGGTTCGTTGTTCTTGCCAACGATGGTATTCCATCCATCGTTTGTAAGGCACTAAAGCTAGTTTTCGTCCTTCCATCGGATTTCATGGATCACGTCTGAGATCTTTTGACTCCAAAGGTCCCTTTTATCTTCTTGGATCTTTTATCTTCATCTTCCCAGGATGTTTCCCAATAGTCCTTTCAGGAAGGGTCCTCCTATTGTTCCCATTACTCCTTTCAGTAAGGGTGCTCCCACTGTTCCCATTACACCTTTCAGTAACATGGGCAAAAAGGGCAAAATTCCTCCTCGTTGCAGCAACATCTTTTTCTTTTGACCAATGGGTATTTTCTTTTGGATCATTTGGCGAAGAACGTGTCGATGTTTGGCTAAGCATTCTTTCTGGTGTTTAGACAAAGGTATTGTGCCTTTCAAGACATTCAGACAACATTCACACACGGTATCGATGACGTCTTTGGAGGCAGTTTGAATGAGTTTTTTTCGCATGGGTGGAGGAGCTTTGGACAGGACGGACAACATGTCTCAATGTTTGGCTAAACGAGGTGGCAGTCCTTTCCTTTTCTTTCCTTTGGGGTAGAAGAGGAATGTCTTTTTTTGGGTGACATCTTTCTCGGTTGGTTCGTTGGTTCCGTGGCACACAGCAAAAAATACACTAACGTCAATGACTTGTCACACGGTCTTTTATCCTTTTTTGGGGACTATCGCTTCGTCATAAAGGTGACAATGTGTTTTCCAAAATCGCCAAAGAATCCTCCTCTTTGGTGGCTCCTCTTTTTCTTTGGACGAGTGTGTCTTTTCTGGAGGTGACGTCTATGTTTGACTAAGTGTTTTTTTGGATGATGTGACTGTCTTTTTCTTTTTCCTTTTCCTTTTTGGACCGAAGAAGGAACACGATGGTAACGGTGTGCACTTCTTGGAGGGGCCATCTCTGGGCATTCAGCAGCACAACAACACTAAACCTATCGTTTGCCTCTTTATTCATGTACTTAGCCATTTGGCTTTTATGTATTTTTGTCTTTCGTGTTGTTCACATTTAAAGATGACAATAAACGTGTCCTGAAAAAAGTATAAAAACTCTTGTCTTGTCTGTCTTCGTGTCAAAACTGACATTTTCCTTGCACTACTACTATTATGAATACCTCTACTGTGTCTGCTCCCTCTTCCTCCACTTTCAAAGTCATCGACGAACACTTAGATCGTGCTAGTTGGGAGGCCTTGTATCTTCGACATCCCTTTAACATGCTCATTGCGGGACCTAGCGGTTCAGGCAAAACCGAATTTGTCAAACGTTTGATCGAACATAAACATCATTTGATCGATCGTCCACCTCAACGCATCGTGTGGTGTTACAAAGAGTGGCAATCGGCGTACAGCCTTCTGCGAGAAAGTCAAGGCGATTCCATCGTGTTTGTAGAAGGCATTCCTAGCGAAGACGACGGGATTGTGTCTGACCTTAGTCAAACCCATTTGGTCATCTTTGACGACATGTTAGGAGAAGACGAAGAAGAAATTAAACTCTGGTTTACGCGCAAAGGGCATCATCGTAATGCCAATGACATTTAAATCACTCAAAATTTGTTTCAACAAAATAAAGCCCATCGCACCATCAGTCTCAATGCTGATTACGTGGTCTTGTTTAAAAGCCCTAGAGATAAATCGAAAGTGCAAGTTTTAGCCAAATAGTTAGGAACGCCTTGGCTGACTCATGCGTACGACGATGCCACTCAAACCCCACATGCCTATTTACTCGTGGATTTAAAACCCACCACTCCCGATTATTTGCGATTTCGTACCCATCTGTTTCACCACTGGTGCCAAGACGGAGGGCCTGTCGTGTACACGTCCCCGTCGTCGACTTAACCACATAAAAAATCTATAAAAACCTCGGTCACTTTGGATCTTCTCTTGCAATTCGTTTGGTAATCTTTGAAGATTATTTTCTACATGGGGTTTAAATACTTGTCTAGGGGTTGTCCAATGTTTGACTCCTAGCCAAGGAGCTGGTTTCTTAAACGACATGGTAGGCCCACTTCAATGACGAGGTCCCACTAAAGGTAGGAAGTGACAATCTGGAGACCATCGAGCATGTTCCAGGTAAGCGGAATCTTTCTGTTCCCACTCGTGAAGTGACATACCGCAACTGAAGCACCTGACTTTATCCCCTTCGCCCAAGTAGATAAATCCAGCTCTAGCTAATTCTTCGGGGATAGGTCCTCCCAGATATTTTGGCCATTTTCTTCGGAAGGTTTGGATCCGACTTTCATAGTCACAGTATTCTGGCAAACGCACAGGGAACGAATACTCGTCTTTCACAGGTTCATTTCGATGAGGGTACGGTGAAATATGTAGGAGTTTGCTCAGTTTTACATGACATCCGTAGGGTGGTAGCCGCATGGTTTCATAAGGATGACATACACCATGAAAACCAGTAAAGTGAAAAGGTGTACGATAACGAGTAGCATCACTTTCGCATCCATCAGGTTTGACATGCACAGCATCACTTTCCATGGTAGGTACAGTCGCAGCAAAATTTCCATGATGTGGTACTGAATCGCTAAGATCATAGCGTACGGCATCCCTGTCATCGCAAGGCACAGCATCGTACTCGAGTTTGCTCTTGCTTGATACTTGCTGTTTAAAAGGATTGATCTTTCTCGCTTGGCAATGGTATTGACAATAAACTATCGGTCTTGAATGTGGTCCTTTTTTATAGGCTCGCTAAAATCAGTGTGACCGTACGGTAAAGTGAAGTGGTTGGGAAGCCGTACTCGCCTCTGGTACACAATTTAATAGACTTTTTCCAAGGGTCGGCTGACGATTTGGTGTGTGGGTAAACGTACAATCTTGTGCGGTTCGTGGGTGGTCACTTTAAAATTTCCATCCTGTCCAGACTGCAAGGCTTCTGTCAAGACACCAAAGTTCACCACTCGACTGGTGCGATAATTGAGAGTCAATCCTTTCACTTTACACTCCGTGTGCACTTCTCCTTGAGGGTTACGGTATTCGTAGCCGTAATTTTTGGGACCGCCACTTGCAAAACTTAGAATCTTGTCGTCTGGATGCTCGTCCGTCCAGGCCTGTGCGAGGCGATAAATCATGTTTCTGCCTCTTACTTTCTTCTCCTTTCTTTACGAAATGATGCGATCGTTTCATCTTGACTGTAAAAAGTTAAATGACTACATTTGAAACGCCACGGACCCCTATATATCCATGTCAGACTCAGTGTATATATAAAGGGCTGGTGCCTTCCCTCTCAGTATTCATTTCGCTCTCAAGCCGAGCAGCACGATGGAAGAACCCACACAGATCGAACTTCTGATCAGAGCTTTGCGAGGTGTCATAAGAAAGTTTTCTTCAGACAAGCCGACGGACTACTCTCCCACCTTTCGAGATAAAAGTCAAGATACTTGCTATATCCGTCAGAAGAAAGGGCATTGGGCTACAGAATGTCCAGACCGTCAAAAAAGCAAGACCAGTGTCAAAAGAGACAAGAGACAAGATACCTGTTATCATTGAAAGAGAAAGGACATTGGTCTTCCGAGTGTCCTAAGAAAGAACAGGAGCAGGAGGAGGAAGAAGAAAAAGAGGTACCCTCGGCAAAGGAAGAACCTCGTCACGTTCAGAAAGAGAATAGAGAAAAGAAAAGAAGACGAGAAAAAAGTCAGGAAGAAGAGGAGGAAAAAACTGTGAAAGTGAAGAAATTTAAGAAACAGAGAGAGTAAAGAAAAAAGACAAAGAAGAAGTCTATGAACTTTTTAAAAAAGTGTTGTGTTATATTGTGTTGTGATATTGGATTGTAAAAATTTGTACCAGAATAGACCAGACTATAAAAACGTAAGTGTCTCTTGGTTTTGATTGTTTAGAATATTAAGTGCCTACACTCATGCACTCACACACGTACATCATAATGTTAAAAAAAATAAAAGGGATTTTGAGTTTTAATTGATTTTAGCAAAATGAATAGTATCTCTTTTCGAAAGAAGTGAGTGGCTCTGAAAAGGACCTTATTCGCGTTCCTTTGTGTGGATAGTATATATGTGTATGTTTTATGCATTCTCATTCGTTGGTGTGGATAGTATATTTGTGTGAACGTTCTCGTTCATTTGTTTGGATAGTAAGTATGGTGTGTTTATATGTTCGCGTCCATTTGTGTGGATAGTAAATATTGTATGTTTTTTCTTCTCTTCCCGTTTGTGTGGATAGTAGATATGGGTGTGTTTTTTCTTCTCTTCTCGTTTGTGGAAAGTAGATATGGGTGTGTTTTTTCTTCTCTTCCCGTTTGTGTGGTGGATAGTAGATATGGGTGTGTTTTTTCTTCTCTTCCCGTTTGTGTGGATAGTAGATATGGGTGTGTTTTTTCTTCTCTTCCCGTTTGTGTGGATAGTAGATATGGGTGTGTTTTTTCTTCTCTTCCCGTTTGTGTGGATAGTAGATATGGGTGTGTTTTTTCTTTTCTTCCCGTGTGTGTGGATAGTAGATATGGGTGTGTTTTTTCTTCTCTTCCCGTTTGTGTGGATAGTATATATGGTATGTTTATGCGTTCGCGTCCGTTTGTGTGATAGTAAGTATGGTATCTTTATGCGTTCGCGACAAAGACCCTTTTCAGGGCCACTCCACTGCCTCGAAAAGATATTTATTCTTTCTTGCCTGAAAATTTTTTTTTATTCGATTGTATAATTTATATTTAACTCCCCAAAACATTATTCTCTTACCTAACAAATTTTGTTAGTCGATTTTATAATTTGTGTATGATAGATTGATGTTCATCAATCTATGGAAAAAAGAGAATATATAAAACATACTATACTATACTATTCACTGACACGAACGCGAATGATTCAAACTTTGTATAGAAATGACACAGGTGGCATGACGTCACGGTACTTGCTATACACAAACGCGAACGCGAATGATTCGTGTTTGTATATAGAAATGACACAGGTGGCATGACGTCACGGTACTTGCTACATTGTTGCAAGTGTCTAGGAGTTAAGGAATTAAATTGATGTAGAACACGAATGGTTCGTGATTCTATGTATTTAAGTAATTTGGTATAAGCCATCAGCCTACGAAACAGTAGCTGATTTTTTATCGTTGCTGTTTTTAGTACTGTTGATTGGCTGATGGCTTGTGTATAGAGAGTTATAATATCCACAAGCACGAACGCGAATGATTCGTGTTTGTATATAGAACTGACACAGGTGGCATGACGTCACGGTACTTGCTATACACAAATACGAACACGAATGATTCGTGTTTGTATATAGAAATGACACAGGTGGCATGACGTCGCGGTCCTTGCTACATTGTTGCAACTGTCCAGTGCCGTGACGTCACCCTACCTGTTCCATTCCTCTTGTCGCTATACAAAATTCCCATTGACGCTATACAGTTCCAGGGTGTGCTAGTCGCTATACAAAATTCCCATTGACGCTATACAGTCCCAGGGTGTGCTAGTCGCTATACAAAATTCCCATTGTCCGTAGACAGACCCAGGGTGATTTTTTGTCCGAATAAATTGTGTCCGTAAACGTGCCGGGGGGGGGGTCTGTAATGCTAATTCCCATTGTCCGTAAACAGCCCCACATTACTACTGACACATATTTAGGATTGGTATGATATGTTATTTGAAGGAAAAAAATAGGTCCATACCTGTACTGCACGGTGGAAAAGAGAACAGTCGACAACCAAGATGGTTGATACGAAGTGGCCAGAGGAAGATTTGGGTGTGTGATTTGGATTTTTAAAGTAGCTTTTAACACTTTTTCAGTCATATTGCTACGATGTCTGCAGTGTGGCAGTTTATAGTGATGTCTAGCACTGGGGTATCATGCTGCAAACATGTAGCATAATGTCCAACCCAGTCACATTATCCTGACACCAGGCCGACCACTCCTAACATTACCCCCCGAATGCTGAGCGCCAAACGAGATAGCTGTTATGAACATTTTTATAAGTCTTTGGTATGACTCGGCTGAGGTTCGAACCCGCGTCTTCCTGCATCTGAGGCGGACGCTCTAACCACTAGGCCACCGGAGCGGTTGACTAGAGGAAGAGAGGGAAGGAAAAGAAATACGGCAACGCCGACCTATCACAAACAGTGATTTGGAAAAGACCTGGGGAAACCAGGTGATGCTGACATGCCGGAAATTTGAGTTCCTTCAGTCACTCGATTATACGATGAAATTTGTTTTGTCGGTGTAACAGAACGAGTAATTGAATTTCGCATAAAATTTTGTAATCTATTTCTAAGAAAAAGTGAATCATTCAAAGTCATGTTTAATTTCATTTGGTTTATGTAATTGATTAAATTGTTATATTCTATATACGGTGGCTCGTGTTATTCTATTATATATCCCTGCTCATATCTATCTTATTTCATCCATTAATTTTTCATATTTATTTTATGGTTTACTCGATCCGGGCAATAACACCGTGGTCGATCATGCCCTAGGTAACGATAACCAAAGCACCATAAGGGAGTGGGGATCTCACACCATCCCACCTCTTACACTAGATATACTAATTTCACTTGTCGTTAGACACAATAAAATGACCATAATGTGTGTAATTTTAAATGGAAAATTCCTTCAATTTTAAACAAGTTCACTTTCAAAAAGTTGAAAGTTCATAAAAAAAGGTTTGGCATTGAACTCAAATCGAAGTAATCATCTTTTTAAAACAAATTACAAAAGTCAGGTAGGCCAAAACACTACCTTCAATCACGGACGAAGGTCAAACACACAATATAAATTAAATATACATAACAGTATCAAAATTTGCCTTTACCGCAAGGATTGCGTGCTATCATGTATGAAGAACCGATGCTGTTTTTCTGTGTATTTTATTTTATAAAATCTATCACTGTAACTCTTCATCGACGTTTTCATACATCCTTTCCTGAAACTGGGTCTATTCAAGCCGATCATGATTCGTGTTTTTTGGGGTTTTTTTTTTTTTGTTTTTTTTTTTTTTTGCAGGCCCAGCCCTAGGATGTGCGGGGCCCAAGGCAGCATGCCGGGCCCAAGGCAGAAAGCGATGAGCGCGGGGCCCCAAGCAAAAAAACTGCATTGCGGAGAAGCGCGGGGCCCAAGGCAGTTGCCTCGTTCGCCTTGCTCTAGGGCCGGGCCTGTCTTCATGAAATACTCGCAAGAATGCAACTGTTTATTGTTCACTTATGTTTTTTTTTTTTTCCTCAAAAATATATGCCAGACAACGCAAACGCAACCCAACCCCCAACCCCGATTTTCAACACTCTTGGAAAAAAGGTTTCAAATGCACTAAGAGTCCTGAGTCAGGTTCTAGATAAAAATTTTGCTCGCTCTCCAAAAGGAAGAGAGGGCATGATATGTCGCTGCAAAATGGGTTTGAGTAGTGAAAACAGAAGGATTGTTACATACAGAACTTGGACGAATTTATGTGTGCGTACGTGTCGTCGGTACTGTCAGTTATATACTCCCCAAAATATGGCTGGAAACAAGTCGTTGGTCCTGTGTACATGCTACTTAAGGTCATTAAACTTAATCTCCTTACCCGATAGATCTAAGTCTGTTGAAGCCTCGCAGGCTAGATCAGTGCAAGGTGGAAAAATGTTAAAGGTATATACACATTTTCAATAATGTGGATCAAATCACTTTATGCTTATTGGAAAATATAGTTGTTGTTTATATATCTTACGAAAAGAAACACCTTAAAGGTTTCTCTTAGTATCGATAACTATACGTGTCTTAGTGTCTGAGTGTCGTCTGCAAAAATATCTCAGACAAATGCTGTAAACACGTGACCTCTAATTGTAGCGCTGTTCCTAGCCTGACTTTGTTAAACCGTTTACTTTCCATGTACCTTGTGCCACTTTACATTCTTTCTCGTCATATCACTTAGCAGTGAACAAGTTATTTGATATTGGATTTATTTATATTATATTCTTTTATTTGTTGAAATGATTTTTTTTATTGCAAGTAATTGTATTATAATTCACACCATGTACAGCTTATACTACTTCGGTTATCATTCTGGTACTTCATTTGGAATATATTCAATATATTTCATTTCCGTCTATGTCATTTGAAATATGAATTCGCCATTCCGTTTTGTTCTTCCAATCATTTCATTTAATACCACGTCATTTGGAATCTGCATTCATCATTTCATTAGCTGGGTTAAATATTTAATTTCATACTAAGTCATTACATTTAATACACGTCATTTGGAATCTGAATTCATCATTCCATTTGTTGAGTTAAATATTTTCAGTTCATGTTACGGCATTTGATAAATATAATTGTAGAGGTGACGGCTGCTCATAGTCATAGCTTCTTCAATTCCAAAATGTTTTCTTTCCAGGATGTATAAAGCTTTCACACAGAAACGTCCAATAGTAGACCTGAATAACATTATATAATGACCTAGCTATTAGCCCCGTATAACACTGCATAATGATCTATTAGCCCTGTATAAAAGTAAATAAGCACCTATTAGCCTGGTATTCATTAACTACTCACTTAATTGGCCTGTGTAACATTAAATAACCACGTATTAGCCCTGTATAACATTAAATAATTACCTACTAGCCCTGTATAACATTAAATAATCACCTATTAGCCATGTATAACATTAAATAATCACCTGTTCGGGATTATGAATAAGACAATATACAGCAAAAGTTCAGGGCTTCTTAGACAATTTCGAACTGTCTCTTGACAAGCACTAACACTAACAGCAAGGGTCTCACCGAAAACATCATGTAGGTAAATACCAGCAAGAAAAGATAAGCAATTTTACAAAGAAAACAACTTTTATTTGTGGATCTGATTGTGGTGAACATTTCCGACGGATCGAGGTAACTTTTGACTATGTTACGTTACAAATAAACTCCATACTGTATGAATGGTAATGTTAAACTCCCATAAACCCCGTGCCGTTCCAAACGTAATGTTAAATTCCCATAAACCCGTGCCGTTCCAAACTTAATGTTCAATTCCTATAAGCTCCATAATGTCCCATCCGTCATGTTACATTCCAATAAGCCCCATAGCGATATCACTTATGGTATCTTCCAATAATCCCCGTGCCGTTCCAAACTTAATGCTAAATTCCCATAATCCCAATACCGCTCCAGATCAAATGTAATTTTAAATGTCCATAATCCCCATAGTGACCAAATCCCCATGTTAAATTTCTATAACCCACACAATGATATCCATAATGTTAAATCTGCCAAACCCACACAGTGACATCCCAGAGTTAAATTTCCATACGTCTCCATAATGGACTATCAATGTTAAATTCCAATACAGCCAGCTAATGTCCCATCCATTTTTAATTTCCGTTTTTTGTATCGTGACAGTAATAGACTTTTTTTCTCTTCCATACATTTCAGTTTTATAACAAAACATTAAATTAGCATCTTATAGCCATTATTATGCGGTGGCGCCGTTTGACGCTAATAAAGAGGAGAGTGTATCTTTATTATATTTTTATGTACACACGGGCATTAGGGGCTGTTTTAATTTCTTGAAGTAAAAGAGTATTTCCCTGTTTTTTTGCTCATAAAGAAACGTTTACCGTAATAGAAAAACGTTGTTCCTGGCACGTACGATGTCAGTAGGTGTACCCGATAATACTGGGTTATTATGATGCAAGACGGAATTATATTATAATAGAAGAATGGTGATGTGGTTCATACGAAGTAAAAAGATCATGCACAAGACAAGAATCTATTACTATCGATATCATGCCCGCTTTGAGCTTCCTATGCACGCATAGTGGTCAGAGCAGGCGAATCGGCATCTTCGCTAGCCAAGGTTCCGATATATTAACCCTACCAACATCTTGGTGGATCGAGCAGATATTTCCCTGCTTCGGGTCTGTGAATTTCATTGGATGCGGCGGCAAACCACCGCATCCAATCAAAATTAAGTTGTTAAAATTTGAACACTGTTTATACCAGCTCGAGACAAGGGGAGCACACAACTTAAATGGACTCATAAATAAGCAATTTTCCACTGAAGGTCCGTGTTTGTACAAATACCTTTCACTCAAATACACCTGTAATGGTTTCTCTCTGGTACGTAGTCATACTTTCGATGTGAAACGTACAAAGTAACCTTTTGAAGTCAATTGCCTCCACCATGTTCGGTCGACGTATAATGTACCGCTGTTACACGCTATTGGTTAGTTGGCATTTAAATACAAAGGGAGGCAACTAATGAAATCCAATAGATGTCACTAGGGCAAAGCACTCCAATATCTGCTCGATCCGCCAAGGTGAAGATAGGGTTAACATATTGGAACCTTGGCCAGCGAAGATGGGGCATTAGCGGAAACATAGAAATAACAGTTTTAAAGCAAAATGAATGATTTAAAAGTAAACTAGCATTAATTTCCTGCTAATTGACCGATCAGATTTGCATCCTTGGTGTGCCAGACGTGGATTTTATATTGTCTTGCAACTCTTGATCAAAGGTATCAGACACGTAATAGGGCCAGCTCAGAAACAACATGTAGAAATTATCAATAATAATATTAGCAGTTAAAGTTAATGGTGAAACTACAAGGAGAACTGCTTCGTACATTTTCATAAAGTTTACTTTGCATTCTTTGTTTACCAGTTCGATTCACAAGGTCCAAAAATCATTAAATTAAGATTGTGCTGGTTTAAAAGAATGTCCAATCTGATTACAATCAGATTTCCACTGTCCTACACGAAGAGCGGTCACTGTCAGATCGTCACTTAGAACAGTGATCTGATTTAGATCAGACTGAAAGAATGTTAAGCTTAGACGAATGTATGGCTTTCCCAGCTGAAACAGAGCTCGACCACGAGTGACGTTTCAAAATGTATGAGTGCATTTTCCTTTTTCCACGCTAATTATGTGTTAAAAAAATATTTACTGATGTCACCGATGGGATGATATCTGATGTCGCCGATGGGATGATATAGTGTTACGTATATTTAACTTGTATTGGTTATTTTTATTTTTAGATGGCTTTATAATCTTGTGTATCTGCAATTATTAATTTGTGATGTAAGATCTTGAAGCTAAATCAGTCTTATTGTTGTGTTCAGTATTTCATTTGGGCTGGAATTTATTTATTAAAACTATTTATTCGCTTGAAATGCAAAAGGTTCATCAAAATTCTTTTTTGTGTGTACAGAGGCATTAACTTGGAATTATATGAATTCAGAAAAAGATGTTTTGGATAATAGTTTTGTGATTCATCAAAAGATTGTTGACACATCATCACACTTAAGGCCATTGGTACTTTAGTACATTCGAGACTACAGGCACATCAACACCTTCAGCGTTAGATCTTATTTAGAATACCACTAGAATTTAATTAGAACTGTATTCATTAGGACTGATAAAACTTTTTGGACTATTTGGGATTTAATCCGTAATACTGTAAGTTCTTTGCAAATTTGTCACTTTGTACTCTGGGGAAATAAGTTATTTGATGAATTTTACGTAACTTTTTAGGTTTTGCTTTTCTTCTATTGCTTTGTTTAAGGGGTCGTCCACATATGACGTCACGCAATTTTTGCCATTTTTTTTTTTACCCCCTTCCCCCATCGTCACATTTCGTCAAAAAACCCAGACCCACTCTATGTGACGTCACAAATCTCTTACCCCCCCCATTTTTTCCACAATTTTTTTTTAATACTGAAAAGTAAATGTATTGTAAATCAGTTAACTATGTAGACAAAACAACAATCTTTTATGTAAAATAGTGTTTAATTAATCAGGTTTTTACAAGACCGCATAGCTAGTTAAAAGTTTATTTTAAACTATTTAAAATATTTAATTAATTTTAAACAAAATACAAAATGAAATGTAAATTAAACACATCAATCACTTCAATTCTTACTAACATTAAAGTTTCAACAAATCCACAAAAATTCTAAGGGTTTAAAATCTGAAGTATTTGTAAAGGAATTACTTCTCTTCATAGTTAGCATTATCTCAAGGTAAAGTAAGATGCTCCTCCACTGAACGAACAAGAAATCCATTTGTTTCTAGATTAACATCGTTTATTGGAAGGGATATTCCCTCCAAATCAAGCTCTTCGTCAATCCAATCCACACTTTCTCCGTTCTCCGCATTTGCTAGTATGACCATTTCGCGTTGCCTTCATGCAGCGACTCTCATTGGTCTGATGCGCTTCCATGGAACTGCTATTTATTTGTGCAGGACTGAGTGACTGCGCAGCATAACCAGAGAGCTGAAGTACACGTGGCATATCTTGCAAATTCTCTCATTTAGCACAGATTTAAGTGAAGGGCAATAAAGATCGTAGGGAATTGTCCAAAATGTGTTTGCTGACCGAGGTAGAATGTCTTCCGTTTTGAGACTTTGAGTTGCAAATAAAGATGTAAATTTGTGCAAGGCTCCATCTGTTGCTCGTTCTGGAACTTTAAGCCCTTCACATGTACGAACAAGGGGTAAACAAGGAGGAAGAAATCTGTCTTTCATCACGCTGAAGTATGAGCTTCGTGCTTTCGAATAACACATATTGTGGTCACACTTTACAATCTCTGGAGCATGTATTGGCTTGAGCGGACATGGGTGTCACACCAATTTTGATCTGTACACAATATATCCTGTTCCATGAGCTCTGAATTTAATGGATCCATATGCTCAGCAATGGTTGGGTAATTGTCTACAGTCAACTGTGACCATATTTCTGCCAACGTTTTTTTCCTGCAAATTCAAAGTTTTTCTTCTCTAGCTCAATGTCAATTGTCTTACCTCGTTCGTCTAAATGGCTGCCATAGTTGTCGTGAGGTAATATTAATCCACTCAATTCCGTGCTCATTGGCGCCATCTTTCTCTCCACTCTGTTAAAAGCACTTCATCCCGGAACATTTGTTGCAACGAAGACAGAGTTAAGATCGTGTTTCAAAAAATGGTGGATAGCACCCTTAATGACTTTTTGATACCGTGGGTTTTCATCCGGCACACCATCAACAGTAAACACGAGAATCGGCTTGATCAGTTTATCAATACCAGTCCTGGTTATGGTATCGAGCTCTGTCAGACACATTAACTTTTCAATGTCAAATCCATGGCTGAGTGCTGTTGATGTGGAGTGTTTTCCAGATCGGATGGCTATAAACGTTGGGCCAGAAAAGCCAACAGCGTCTCTGTTTCCAAGACCGTTGCGATGGATCTCAATGCCGGCCTACACCGAGGGTATAAGCTTGTGCAGGGCAGCATTTACCCAGTCATGGTCAGGAAGGCTTACTTTATACTCAACGCGCATTAGCAGTGGACTCTACTTATTAGTAGCGACCAGACCAATTGGGGCCTCGACATTTAACGTCCTGACTGATGTTGTTGTTGTTGTCATAGGGTTTAACGCCATTTTTCAGCACAAGATAGGCTATACATGGCGGCCAGTATTAATGGTGGAGGAAGAACCCGGGAGAACCCGGAAAGAACCACCGACCCACGAGAAGCTACCGGCAAGCTTTCTCACATAACCACACTGGCCGAGCCCGAGACTCGAACCCACGCAGAGGTGAGATGGCAGTGATCCGTAACTGTGAGCCGTTCTGGCTGATAAAACAAAACTCATCCGGTCCAAGCATGGAAGACAGTTCTTCCAAATGTCTTATTGTTGCTGTGCAAAACTGACCATCAATATGTTTAGTGTGATAATCATTTTGCGCTCTAATTAACTTTACTGGGACAGTGGTTACATGACGCTTACCTTCTGACGACGAACTACGCTTAGGAAGTAGACGAAGGTATAGTCCACTTCGACTTATATTGAAGCCATCTTTTTTTAAATGCTCCGTTAATTGATCTAAGGCTTTGATACTTCTGTAGACTTTGAACTGTCTTTTTTCATGAGAAGCCGAACCATGCATTGCGATATCCAGTATAGTTTGCAAAAGCAATGTTTGTTCCTCTTCGATTTTTGGTTGACCACATCTGGCCCCGATATTCAGTTTTGTGCGCAGTTCAGGATTATCTTCCAGTAAAGCATTCAGTTTTGATTTTTTAAAATCCCTTGCATTCTAGGATCTTCTTTGATCAATCTTCCTCTTTAGTTTCTTTTCCAACTCCTTTTTTCATTTTTGTTTATCTTTTAATTCTAAGTTCTGCTCAACTGAATGTAGTCCTTGTTTCTGCCGATTTTACAAACCAACGAGGTCAGAATTTATCACATCAATTTGGGACTTCAAACGTAATTGAACAGTTGCATTTCTCAGAGTAGCAAAATGGCTTGTAGAAGGCTATGTTTTAGATGTAATGATATTCAAGACATCAGTCGGTTATTCATTGGACTCTAAATTATCCTGACTAGAAACTTTTTTTTGAAACTGATGGTGCTTGTTTTGTCCAAAAGTTAAGAAGTGATCCTTTTTTTTTCGTAACGGAGATCGCCTTGAGCTCTTTCAACATATGGTTAACTTTTTGATACTATTCCACTTTATAATAAGTTCATCTTGGCACATCTTTTTGGTTGTTGTAGGATATTCTAGCACGTAAGTGTTAAATAAAAACTGATATAATTTATTTTCATCCATTGCTATGGGCAGCCGAAAAGTCATGAAAATTAAAGCTAATGTAACCACTGGACACCTTACGTTGTATAGTTTCAATAGCGTAAATGTTACTAGTATCGCACGCTGGCTCAATCCTCAAAGTTCTTCTCTCCCCTCACCCTGTCTATTTTAGACTGGTTTTTTTTTTTTGTTTTTTTTTTAATGTCATCAAGCTTCAAAGACTCTGTACTAGTAGGACCATTTATAATCTAGCACTTCAGTGGTGTAAACAAAACGTTTTCAATAAAAAGAAAGACAAAAAGCTAACATGTGATGTATTTATTTCCTTTAATGTACGGAATCCCAGCGCGACAAAGGGGCCAGTCCATCCTGGGCGCTACTCAACTAATTACAGTTTTTTTTTTTTTGTTTTTTGTTTTCACGTAAAACATTAAAAGATTAAACGTTCAGTGCGGACCGAATACCGTCTTTCAACTTGCTAAACTCGCGTCTTTGATCTCGTCGGACTGTTGTCAGGATGGTGATAACCTGTTAGCCTATTGTTTTACTTTTCTAACATCTAAGTTTAATCACCAGTAGGCCTGCAATTTGTTTAGTCTACATTTTGTTTTTAAAGTGTGTGTGACATTATATTAAAACTGAATAACATAATTAAATACAACAGTTTAAACCACTTAAAGGTTATAACAATTACCCAATATTTCATCTGAGATAACAATATTAATATAAGTCGTCCACAAGAGTTGTTCTCTAACGCGGATAAAAACGGACTGAGGATGCAGGTGACAAAATCTTTTTTGTTCTGATATTACTTTGGAAAGAAGCGTTCCACACTCATATTTATTGTGACGTCACACTTCATTATAAAAATACTCCAACCCCGGCATATTTCGTCACAAATTTTTTACCCTCTCCCCCTCCGTCACTGCGTGACGTCATATGTGAACGACGCCACCCCCTACCCCGCAACCGAGTTAGAAGATTTAGATATGTTAGTCTCAGGAATAAGTTAGGGAAGTTAACCTTCCAACAGGAACTAAGGAAGTAAACTGCTCAACCTATGTTGAATGACTATCACTTTCGAATGTTATAACTTCTCCCCATCCCACCCCCAAGTTAAAGTGTAAAATAGACAGGAGTCGTATGAATAAGCGACATAAATTGCGTACCTATGTCTCACATGAATCAAAATGTCAACATCTTTGTTCTAATCTCAGTCCAGGCTCCGCCCACAAACTCTTCTTGACCAGTTGAAACAACCCGGAAGCTTAGCTTTGACAATGGTGTTTTTTTTTCTTCCCCCTCTTTGTCCTTTAGCACTGCCGCATGCGCAGTAAAAGTCTACAGTAAAGATGTCAACGTTTTTCCGTTGATGGCCAGTGCAAGTTATGATTGATATATTCCACGTCCGACAAGCGTGATAAGCTCTGTCAGCATTGGGTTTAATGCGACCATGTACGATTTACACCTTGTCTGTTGATAATAATCACTGCACTATCTTATCGCACGACAAAAACTATCGATTATAGGACTGTATAACTGCTGTCATGATCGGATTGCATATATCGGTAAGTTAGCTGTGTTTAGAACTTAATAAACTTTCATAAAGGTGGGTGGGTGGTGGGACTTGGAACTTCTGTATAAATAGGTTCCTCCACAATCCCCCCCCCCCCCCGGATGAGGGTGTTGGAGTAGGGATGGTAGGACTTAGTTGGGGAATGGTGATATTATAAATTGAGGAAAAGAGCATGTGGACAGACTGTTTATTTTTATTTTTTAAACAACTGTCAGTGATTTTCATTCCTAAATCTGAAACTAAGGAGTTATTCCAGTTGGTTGGATTGTACACATAAGGCATAACATAATTTCCCCAGTCATTGCTGTCTAATTAGATAAACAGTAGGTTTGATGTCAATAGTAGCATGGTTTTCTTTTTTGTCCATTATTATTATTATTATTATTATATGCTCATTTTTTTTCTCCGTTAACTTTACATTGTCAGAATCGTGCAATATTTTACGATATTGCGCTCGCGTGCAACTTCATATTGAACTCACATGTGCCCAATAGTGTATTAGGAACTACTTTGTAAACAAATCATGTACACTCTCTTTACGTTTTGGTTGATTAAATTTGTTTCTGAATGAACTAAAGCAGATGTTTTCGTGGACTGCCACATACCAGCTGCTTTGGCACATTCTGCGTTAACCTTTTTGATGCAATGTTTTGGATTTAGGCTAGCTCTAGATGCCAGACAGGGTCCTTATAAATAACATGCAAGTGACAAGGCATAAACTGTCTTCTTTAGCTGGTAATAAGAATGGCAAAAAATATACTTACAGTTTTGCATCCTGAATTTCCTCAAATGAGCTTTCTTAGTTCTGCAAATCCGAATTACATGAGCCATGTCATGGGTTCTCAAGCTTGATTACACATTTTGAAATTGTACTGTAATTTCGACTATATACCAAGTGCACTTACATCCTTACTGCACTCAAAATGAAATAAACATTATGTACCATAGCGTCTTTTTGATAATTGCAATTGAAAGACTTCATATTTTTCCCACATTATGATTTCAAACATTCAATGACAGAACAAAACACAATTGCAAACATCAACACGCTTCTCCCTTGCTGCTTCAATCCGATGTATTTCATGTAGAATTGACACAGATAAATCCAGTCCATAATCACAAAATTTCGTAGAATTGACAAAAATACCAAAATCTATTCATTCCAGATCAAATGGAGAAGTTGTTGCAATGTGCATTCATTCACAATATGACTCCAAATTTCAATTTTAAGTAGACCAAAATGCCATTTTCTTTCGAAAGTTATGTCTAGCACGCGACTAAGTTCAAATTTATCTGCGCAGAGTTATGTGCGCATTAATAATGTTGTGTAATGATGAATCTGCACTTGTGTATTTAGTTTGGAATATGGCATACATTCAGTTACTTTGTTTCTTGTGGTGTATTTTTGTTTGTATAATTAAGCCTTAGGTGGAATAAGAAAATGAGCATATAATTAAAAGGTTACTGCATTTGTATGGGAAATTACGAACTCGTTTTGTCGGATGGATATACTGCACTCCCAAGGTTGTGCAGTATTTCCATCCCAAAAAATGAGTTCATATTTTCCCATACAAATGCAGTAACCTATAATTATTATTTCTGTGTCCAATTCACCATAATGACACTGTGTGGTTTCCATGGAATCCATGTACATTTTTATACTATTTGAAATTGTAACCTTACATAGATATACTTTGACAACCAAATACCAAATGTTTCAGTGAAATATTTGACAAAGCCCTATTATAATTTTGGATGCCAATTTTACCTGGGTTCTCTCTCCCCCACAGTCCAAGTAGCCTTAATTCACAGCACTATGTTAAGTTTAACACTAGAAGGGAACAACCAGATATTGGATGATTTTTTTCCCCAATAAATTTAATGAATTATAGTTCTAGAAATCAGAGGAAGAATATACTTTTTCAAGCAATTTGGGATCTGAAATAATAAAAAAAAATTGGGATTGCTCGAGTGGGAAGAAGGAAGCTACAATGACAGCACAGTTTATTTTTTTTCTAATGTCACAGCATTCTGCTCCCACAACAGGAAAACGAGTCCAGTTTTGTTGATTGGTTTATTGTGCATGAGGTGTGTATTATCTTCTAAAAATGACAAGTGTTGTATTTCTCCAGCTTTATTTACCCTGCAAATACAATAAAATGCATTTAATAGAAATGTACTTAACAATGCCTTAATCAGTGCATTACATTTTTTGCATGTACAGTTAATTGATGCTACCTCTTATATCAGTTGATTATCCATATAAAGAGATAGTGAACCAAATAAATTTAAAGGCATGCATACAGATTACAGGTGTAAGGCAATCATTGTGTGGAGCAAAATAGAGAGCAGACAGATACACATACATATGGACAGAATGGTAGGCCCAGAAAAGAATACACGGATTGGTAGCCTTTTAAGTGTACTAAAATACATCAACACACATTAGTTCCATGGGAATATATGTGAACAAGCGATCACATACATTTCAGAGAGAAATATACAGAGTGAATAAAAAACTGATAATCACACATATCATATCAATCTAGGTACCTTATCATATGGGACAAAGGTCAAAGTCACATTTTTTCCTTGAAACAAATTCACCAGGCACTCTTCTGGGAATGCAAAGAAATTAAAAAATTAATTACCATTGTTAATTATATTTGGTATTGAAACTTACTGGCATTAATTTTAAAAATGTAAAATACATTTCATCCCTAACAGCTTATAGACGAATTTAAAAAATAACCTAAGATGAGTAAAATGCACACTTTACAAGGAGCAGAAAGTAAAACTAATAACCTTACTGGAATCCTATCACTGGCATACTTAAGAAGCAATCTGACTGTTCATCACTATGATGTTGTTTATGCTATATTGTTTATACAAACAAGTTGTAAACTGACCAGCAGGAGAGGTACTTATTACTTGTCCTATAATTGGAATAAATTAGCATGAACAGTAATCAGGGTAGCCCCATTGCTGAGAGTGAATAAAACTTAAAAAGGTAATCCTGGTTCAGGGTTGCCTATTTGATAAATGTGTGCAAAGTAAGAATGCAATAATTGCAACTGGTGACTTTATTTTAGCTAGCAGTGAATATTAATTATATGAAATAATAAAATATCTAATTCTGCCTAACTGAAACATGAATATATAAAATTCTAAAATGTATGATCCTGCTACAGTAATCTCTCAAAATGTATGTTTTTTCTTATTAATTAATTTGAGCTGGTGAAATGCTGTATCATTATCTATACAGTTTTTAACTTTATACATACTCTGTGTGTGGTTGTTTTTTTTTCTTCAGTGAGATGGAGTTCCCATAAAAGAAAAATCCAAGCTGTGAATAACTATTAAATTAGGGTTTGCTACTTTCGAGTCCACTCTTAAAAAGAGAAATCCGAGTTGTGAATAAGTATTAAATTGGGGCTTGCTACTTTCAAGTCCAATCTTAAAATGATTGCCCATGTAGTGTTCTTTGGGGCAAAAGTTTCATTTTTACATGCACATATGATTAAGATGTCATTTGTATACCTGTCTACTTGTTGTATACTCAAGCTGCATACATATATGATATACTACAGTTCTTGCATCAGAGTATTTTAGTGGTATGAAAGAGCAGAAAGAAAGCATACAAAAGCTATTTTTCAGTCAACCATTTATGAGTGCAAGATTCCGTATAATGACTATACATCAAATCCATCATTGGAGAGTAGCAGTAACTTACCAAGTTGGGGTGGAATTATGCTTTTCATGTATAGGACACATTTACCTGACTAAAGCTTACTAAGGGGAAAGGTAAATTTGATGTATCATGTATTGATACAAGGGGTGAAGAATCAATACAAAAATATACTTGTCGTATACAAGTTACTTTAATCTTCAGCAGACATGAATAGTTATTAGTTGTTATCCAATTTATTCTTTAAAATGAGAATTCATCTTAGACAGCCCTAGGAGGCACATATAGTTAGCTATGTCGGTAAAATATAAAAACTATTGATAGCACCCGCTCTCTTTCTACAAATTAGTAAACACAAGGTGACTAATTCACATGGTTGAAATCTGTACCCCATCACCAATTCCATGTTGATGATTTTATCCTATCAGTATGCTCAGCTACAGGTAACATATATTAACTTGAAGAAGATTATGGTGACTTTTGTTTTTTAAACCAATGGAGGGGGGAAGTGCTAGGGTCGGGAATGAGAAACAGGACAGTCTTCTGACTGGAAACACATATTTTTGTTTTGCCAAACTGGTTACAGGTCACTCTTCAGATTTAACTCAGCTAGTAGGTTGAGGTTGACTTGTTCCCTCTGGCTTCCTCACACATTGCTGCCTATAATGGCCTCTCTTTTGTGTCCAACATCTTATGGGTCATTAAATATTATTCCAGTCGTCTCTTGTAAGTTAGTGCTGGAAGCTATTTCCATTTCAAAATGAGATAAATGCAGACTAAATCTGCTCTACATAACTTCTTGGAATGAACTAAGATTCCATCTCTCCTTACACTTCAGAATGCGGTATCAACTTTACAACAGACACTCAACTGCTAATATTTTTATTTTTCTTTTTCAGGGGAAAATTTTTTTTTTTTTAAATTTTTTTTTTTTTAAATTATCCCTGTAATAGGTTGACTATTGGGTCGGGGAACCATCCCATGGTCACCTTACAATCAAACATTTCATGTTTCCAGATAAACTAGGGATAATAAATATAATCTATAAAAAAAAGACAACACACACACACTCATGCACATATGCATATGGCACACAATCTCTTTAGATACTCAATCTAAATAGGCGAATACATGTAGGTGACATAGACTTTTGAAAATAGTGTTTTGTTCCTGTTTACCATCCAATCAGATACAAGTTACCTATTCATTTGTGAGGTCCATTTTTGAAGAAATTGGTCCTCTTTTTTATTTACCTTAGCAGCATATTTTTCAATTTCTTATACATTACAACTCTGCTTAAAAGCATAAATGGAAGGATTTTGCATATTGAATCTGCAAGTATAAATATAATATTTTGCCAAAATAAGCAAGAAATTACACAAACTGTCCAGTTGTTCACTTCCTAAAAGTGTTTCTTTTTTTGGACAAATGTACAATATTTGGGCAAGAAGGTGCAAAATGTTCAATAAAACTGTACCAGAACTGTGAAGTAATATTGCAATCATATAAGAGATGTTCAATACTTTCATTCTCTCTCTTACAGAACGTACATTTGTTGTTGTCCAGTATGTTAATTCTTTTCAAAAAATCATTAGTAGCGATTATTCTGTGGATTAATTTAAAGTCAAAAGAGATCAACATGGTATCCTTGGTACAACATTTCGCCCGGCTATAAATCTCAGACCACTCTTCACTACTTATATTTTTATTTAGTACTTGCATCCAATATTCTTGCTTAGTAGTATGTTGCCTTTTAGCCTTTTTCAAAAGATCTTTGTAAACAAACCTGAGTGAATTATGTTTTTGCAGGTCCATTATTTTATCCTCCTGCTTATCAAAATTATTATGTGCTAAATGGTTTTTTATGGCTTCTTTCCATGCTTTTGGAATTTTGGATATTAAGGAGAAGTATTTCAAGAAGTCATCACTTCTAGTTTTTTGTTTTATCATTTCAAAAGGTATTAAATTACCATGATCATCTACTAGATCATTCAAAATTTCAAAACCGGCTTCTGTCCAGGATTTGTATTGATAGAACATTCTAGGGGGGACAAAATTTAAAATACTCATGGATAAAAACTCATTTGCACTTTGCGGTTCCTCTTTCCAATAAGATACTGCCAAAATGACATCTCTCCAAAAATTGTTTTTAATGAACTTACTAAGTTCTTCTAATTTCCTTCTCCCTAAATTCCAAATATCCTTTTTATTTCTGAGTATAGTTTTATTGACTAAGTTCTGCCAAGCTCCATTTTCATTTTCCAGCAATCTTTTTACCCATCTTATCTTAATATACCTAATAAATGAGAATATATGTATCATATTGAGTCCTCCCTTGTTCTCTGGGGCTACTAGTATATCACGTTTAATTCTCTCTACTTTTCCACCCCATACAAATTTAAATAATGTACGATTTAGTTCTGCTTCAACTTTTGCTGATGGATTTGGAAGTGCTGAGAAAAGATGTATGAATATGGGCAGAATAAGGGTTTTTACAACAATTACCTTACCAACTACTGACAGATGTCTTTAACTCCAGCTTGCTAATATTCGTTTTGCCTTTGTTAGTTTCTTCATATAATTCATTTCCACCATTTTTTGTAAATCTGGCGAAAAATCTATGCCAAGGAGTGTAAAGTTAGAGGAGGACCAAATTAGGCCCATATTGGGACATATTCTTTCATTAGAAAATTTCTTGTTTCCAATCCAAATGGCTTTTGTTTTTGTTATGTTACATTTAAGTCCAGATAATAGAAAAAAACCTTGCAAGATATTCATAGTTGCTTTAAGAGAAAGTTGAGATCCATCAAGAAGAATAAAAGCGTCATCGGCATACTGACCCAATTTATATTCATTGACATCAAAGATCAGTCCCCGTACATCCACATTTTGCTTTAAAGTTATAGCTAAAATCTCAACCCCGATAATAAACAAACAAGGTGCAAGGGGATCTCCTTGACGACATCCTCTTTCAAGTCTAAAAAAAGATGACATGTGCCCATTATTTATAACACAACTTTTAGAGTCATTACAAAACAGCTTAAACCACTTACAAACAGAATCACCAAAGTTGAAAGATTGTAAAGCTTATTCCACAAAGGTCCATTCAATTGAGTCAAAGGCTTTTTCAAAGTCTATTAATAATAATAAGCCATATCTGTTTTCATTCTCAAGTTGATTCTTGATATCGTATAGTAGCCTGGTATTTTCTCCAATAAATCTACCCTTCATAAATCCTTTCTGGGTATCACTGATTATTGAGTTAAGAACCTTTTTGATCCTGGCTGCAATGGCTCCCGAAGCAATCTTATAGTCAGTATTTAAAAGTGATATAGGTCTCCAATTTTTGAAAAATCTTCTGTCTTTTTCTTCCTTTGGTAGACATGTTATGACTCCTTGAGTCTGAAAATCTGAAAGTTTTCCTACAGTGTGTCCGTAATTTATTGATCTGCAAAGGAATTCCCCAAGAGACTTCCAGAAGAATTTATAGAACTCTACAGTGAATCCATCTGAGCCAGGACTTTTTCCGTTTCCCATCCGTTTTAGAGACATACCGCATTCATTAATTGTAAGCAGACTCTCGCACGATTCTCTTTCCTCTTGACTGAGTTTAATATTGTGATTAAAAAATCTATTTTGGTTAAATAATCTATTTTGAGTTTCTTGAGTCTCTTCGTCATCAAGCTGAACAATTCTACTTTTGTACAATTCCATATAAAACTGTTTTTGGGCTTCTAAAATATCTATTTGATCAGATAAATTTGTCCCATCATCTAAAATAATTTCCTTTATTGTCTTATTGACATAATTTCTTTTTTCAAGATTTAAGAAGTACTTTGTGCTTTTTTCTCCAAATTCATACCATCTGGCTTTAGATCTTAAGATAACACCCTCTGTGTATTTTTTTTCCAAGATTCTTCTAATGCTGCTTTTTTTCCTCTAAATTTTCTAGAGTTTCCCCGTCTGTGTTATTCGACAGTTCCCCATAAATTTCTATTATTTCCTGTTCAGTTTTCTTTAATTTTTCCCGTTTCTCTTTCGTTTTCTTAATAGAAAAACATAGTTTCAGATCTTATTTTTATTTTCAATATTTCAAAGAACATCTGATTACAGGAAAGAGAAACACGAAGGGAGTCATCTTTGTTTCCCCCAACATAATATTCATTAACAGTGTCAGCTATACACTTTTTGACCAAATCAGTATACTCATTGTTCTTCAACAGTTGGGCATTAAATTTCCAATATCCTTTTCCCCATGAACACGTTGAGAAAGCCACACTCAGTGCAATAGCTGAATGATCAGACTTATATCCAGGTAAGATACACGCATCAACTGTATTCATATGAATGTCTTCAGATATGAGAAAGTAATCTAATCTACTTTGTTTCAAGGGAGATTTTTGCCTCCAGGTATACATCTTTAAGTCTTGATTCGAATTTCGCCAGGGGTCAATTAGCTCCAGTTCGTTTTTCAGGTCTTGGATCACTGCTCTAGACTGTTGGTGTTTGTCATATAAAATATTATAAGTATCCAAGTCTAAGTCCTGAACAGTATTCCAGTCTCTGCACATTATAATTGATGAGTTCTCAAGAAATAAAATCTCCTCCTTTAACTTTCTAAAGAAGCTAGGATTATCATCATTATAACCATACAAATTCACGAGGGTTATTCTGTTGCCATTAATTGTAATATCTAAAATAATAAACCTTCCTTGACTGTCACATCTTTCTCTATGAATTACAAATTCGAAAGTATTTCTAAAAAGTATTGCAGTCCCAGCACTATTACTAGAGCAGTGGCTAAATACACCTTTGTATCCCCACTCAGCTGCCCAATATATTTCATCGTTCTTTGTACTATGAGTTTCTTGCAAACATACAATAGATACATTCTTTTGTTTTACCCAGTGGAAAATGTCCCTTCATTTAAAGACTGAACCTTGCAGGCCTCTAACATTCATAGATATAATTTTTATGTTATTATCCATGAGAACGGCAGAAATTTTACGTATACATGTTCTTGTACAGGAATGTATGAAGTAATTATCACCTTGAATTTATCATATGCATGGCTTTCACACCCACACTCATGCACATACTCACAGAATACAAACATCTATAATAAAAACATCAATGGTGATGCAATACATGCTGTAGATTTGGCTGCAGTTAACGTTGATACAGTGAACGATAGACAACAAGTGAAACAGCTCCATTTGTGATAACTCTTAATCGCCTTTGACAGATTTCCAGGAACTAAAACAGTTTGGTAAACCAATAGGCACAGATTAGTAAGAATATAAATTACAAAATGAATGAGAGAAGGGGTGAAGGAGGGGAAGAAAGTATGAAAGAGAGCATACATGAATGTAGTGAGTGACTGAATGACTGAGCAAGAATGGGAGAACTGAAGTATTGAACGTGGGTGAGTAGTGTTGAATATGATGAATAAACAACTGAGTAAGTAAATGTGTATATGGGTGAAAGATGATTTATGAATTAGTGGATGAATTGATTAAGGAGAGTTTTGATATAATTAATGAGTGAGTAACAAATCTATTAACTAATGACAAAACTGGTGAAGGAAAGAAGTAACTTATAAAAAATAATTAAAACAAATTAGAGTAGAAAGGGGAGCATCCAAAAGAAGGTTCACATACCTATATAGCCAATTTCATGAATTCATAGAGTTGCATATGGCACTTATACTCCAATTTTCTCATCAATATCATCATAAATGTCAAATTTTATCCTTTTTCCTGATCTGGTTTTACCATACACAAATCCATTAAAGTACCATGCACCATCAATCTCCGATGCCTGGATAATTTATTGATGAGTTCAGTATTCATCTTCGTCACATCCTCTACCAGTCTAATTCCTTTGCTCTGTTTAAAGTCTTTCCGCTTCTTGATAATTGGAAGTTTACAATCCAGACTCCAGAATTTGACAATCACTGGCCTTGACTGTCCCTGTCGGCCTGGGATCCTATGCACAGCCACTATGTCCCTGTTATCCAAATTAATCTTTGTGACTTCTTTCACCAGTTTCAGAATTTTCTCTCTCAGACTTTCATTCTCCTCCTCCTCCAGCCCTAAAACTTTAACATTCAGCTTCCTTGAAAATTGTTCCATTTGGTTTGAGGCTGCACTTCCTTGTTTTGATCTCCTGCGAGACTCTTTCATGTCACTCCTCATTTTATCATTGTCCTTTTTTGCCTCTTGTAATTTTTCTCGCAATTGGTGGTTTTCGAATTCCAGTGAATCCACCCTATCCATCAACTCTCCTGTCCTCTCCTTTACTACCCTTTCACTTTCTACAGCTATCTCCTTTCTCAGATCTTCCTTCACATTCTCTAACAATTTCCTCACAATGGTTGAGACAATTTCTGTAAGGTCATCTTTTTTCACCAAATCAGCAATAGCAGATGTGAAATCTGCTTTGGAAATGCTCCCTTTGAGGCTTTGCTTTATTTCATCTAAGTCCAGCTGAATTGTACTCAAACTTGATTCACTCAAACTTGTGTCAGATGTTTCCATTAGGGTGCCACTCTGTAATCTGGTTTTCATTTGTTGCTTGTCTTGGTCTTTCTTTCCACTCATGCTTGTAGCTAATCTTGTTTGGACTAATTTTTCTCACTACTCATTTGTGACCCTGATTATTACTCACCATGTGCCAAAGAATTCTTACAAATGAAGGCAAATGATAGACAGGTAATAACACTGAAATAAGTAAATGAGTCAAACAAATCAGGTAGGGAAAGGCTCAAAACTGCACCCACTAAGCTTCCTTCTCTACTCCATCATGTATGAATTTGAGTGGAAAAAAACACTTTTTTTTTCAAAATTGAGTGTGATCCACCAATAATGTTATATACCCTGCATTCCTTGAATGTTCACATATCATCCCAGCAAATATGAACCATTTCACTGTAAAACAAACCACTTATAACTGCCAAAATCTACAGAGCCACTTTCACTAGCTTCCACCTATAGCCGCCATTACTGTCAACCTCCTCAACTGCTAATATGGTTGCAGATCACAACCTTACCTTCCATGTTGTATTTGTTTACACTCTATCTCTTCCCATAGACTTTCACAGGGTACAGGAAACTTAATGTATTTCTCTAACAGATCTAGTTGTCATCACTTATTGATTGATAGCATAATCTGCTTTCATCTAATAACAATGAAGCCCCTAAGCATACATGATTCACAAGGCATTTAAACCAAATAATTCAAACAATTATCTTAAGACTTGCATTAGTGATAAATAATCTATGAAATTAAGACACTGTACCTTCTGTTTGAGATTCGCTTCTCTTTTCCACTTCAGTGGAATCATCTCTTTACACCCCAGGTTATGTGTCTCTCAAAGACTTCCAACTACATGTCATCTTGAACAATCATTACAGGAGAATTCTTCTTACTATCCCTGGAGCCAAGACCTTTTATGTCTAACATAAAAATTTTGACTAGTTTTGCAGTGTAAGACATTTATAAAACATGAGACATTGCATGGGAAAACCACCTTGACAACTAACTTGTCCAGTTGCAATTTAGGTTGATCTAACTGTCATTATTAACACACATCCCTCCAGAGTTGGAAAATCTTACATTTTCCCCACTTCCCTTAATAAACCAATCTCTTCAAGTTTCAACTTATGTTAAATATTTCAGCAAGTACAATTGCTTTTTCTGCAACATCTCAACTCTTGCCATGTTAAATAAGCAATACCCGTTGATCATTTTCACCTGACACAGTTATCAAACGGAATCTCATTAAGAATCAATCATGTTCATACCAGATGTATTAGTAAAGGCATCCTCAAACATATCAAGGATTTAATTCCATGCCAGATTACATACATTAATGTCACAATGACACCTACAGAATTCACAGACATCTGCAAAGTTCACACTGTTTGAAAGATATTCCAGATTTGATTCTCATGTATGATTTAAGTACTTTACTGATCATGTAATTATCATGTTTCACTTTGCTTCACATCTTGTCTACTTATATCAAATATGAGGGTTACACTTCTGGTGTGTTATGTAGTGAAATATGTTACATTCAGTTCTGATTGGTAGTTATAGTTTGTTCAAGTCTGGAGTAAAATAGTAACCACCAATCAAAACTAACTGTAGCTTAGTCTGCGTGACAGTCAAAAGTATTGGCATCCAAACTCAGTCTAAATGGATGCAAAGCACAGAGAAACTTTACGCAAAAATGGATATGAAATGATCTGTGAAGTACTCAGATCGTATGTGGGGAACAAGTTTGAATGTCTCCTTTTATGTTGATATATATAATCAGCAACTGAACATGCCAGGAAGATAAAAGAAATTAACACAGAATCAGCAAGGGGAAAAGATTCCAAGCTGCATGAGTTATAGTAGCCTTGTTAATTGTAGAAGGGGAGGGGATATTGTCAATAATTTCCTTTTCACTCACAAAAAGAAGTGTCTGTACCGCTTATTTCCAAATGGAATATTTGAACGGCATTTAAACCTAACATTTTTATTATTTCAAAGAATGGTTTATGTCAGAGAGCTTTTTTAACAAATCATTTCCTTCTTTCCAAACTTGAGTTAGATTGGAAGAATGGTGAAATTTATGAAAATTGGTGGTATTTGGATTTTAAAAGCATTCAAGAAGTGCAAAACAAAGGGCATCATAACCAAGACGAGTTATGCTTCTAATCAAATGGAGCAGCCCGAACTGGCCTATAATGCAGAATAAAAATCACTGACACTGAACAGATAGTGTCTTTGGAAATAATTTTTTTTGTCTTGTCAGGGATGAGAATGGCATATGGACAGATGATAAGTCATTGTCTGGCTGTAATCTGCAATAGAAATACAACCACTTGGTCAACACACATAAAATGGCAAGACCATAACTTTGATAGACTTTCTTAAGGTTAATGGACCATAAAGTTGAGATATATATATATAGATAATGTATCATAGGCTGTGTGTTGTGAATCATATCGATACACAGCAGAGATTTATCGTTTCACCCCTAATGCTTACCTCCAGAATGGCGACCCTTGACCAGAGTGCATACCATGCCAGTGTCCATTGACAATGGAGAATATTCTTGTCATGGGTGTCAACTTCCACCCTGTGATACAGAAATATTTTGTGTTCACCTATTGATGTAGCATTTTGATGATACACCGCCAGAGAGATTGTCGTTGTTTATATATTAAATTTTGACCCATTTTCATTTTTAAAAAATGGATTTCACCTATTTGACCCCTTTGGAGATGGGGTGACCTGTTGTCCACTGTCCAGTTTGTTATAGCTACACCTCTCTAAAACTACTTGGAAGATTGCCATGGAACTTGACAAACATTCACCACAATGTCTAGTTGGATTCTAGCTTCTCATTGGATAAGACATTTTCTCCCAAAATGACACAGAAAACTATTTTATAACAGTTACATAAAAAACATTAAAGCTATGCTGTATGTGTTCTTTTGATAAGAATTTAAAGTTGCAGGTATAGATTTTGACACTGCAATATGTGGTTCTTTGACAAGAATTAGAACTTGCAGAATTAGGTTCAGACTTTGCTGTATTGAGTCCTTTGGTAAGAACTTGTTTTCAGTTTGCAGAGCATGTTGGATTAGGTCAGGTAAGAACTGTTTGTAGAAATACACCTGAACCCACAGGTACCAGAAATGGGGGGGAGGGCCCATTGATGGACATAAGGCATTCTCTCCACTGACAGGAGCCAGTTTGCCTCTGGCCACTGGTAATTTGAAAAAATGAAAGTCATGCATGTACTTTTATTTTACACTTTATTCAAAACCAATATTTGAATAACATGAATTTGTAATGGTTTCCCTATAACTTTGCTCCTTGATAAAATACAGTAGCCTTGTGCGCTTTTCTACAGGCGTCAAAAATTCATTATGCTCATCCAGTAAGGAAAATTGCTTATAATATCTGAGGAAGAATTACAAGTTTGTGTCAGTCTTGAACATATTCTGTTTCAGAATCAAAAATATGTTGGCAAATGATTTTTTTCTGGCAAGAAATACTTGTGCTTTCATTGGAAAAAATGAAACTTTTGTGTTTTTGAAAAGTTATAATTGTAAAGACCATTTAGAAATCCAGTAATGAATCCTATCCCATCTGGAAAGTAAACAATAGTTCAGAATCAACAATGATGCAAAAGGTTGATTGATCTCTTAGCCTCCCAGTGTCAATAAACAGTCCCATGAGAAAAGTTCAAATGGTTACTAACTACCTGTAGTCCCATGAGAAAAGTTCAAATGGTTACTAACTACCTGTAGTAGTCCAATCACCTAGATAGGTGTCAATGTTTACTGTGAAATTTCAGTTTTTTTTCAGTATTTATTAGGTCAGACCTGTCAGGGTCCCAGTGGGTTACCTATGTGGCTTGATATCAGAAATCCTTAAATCCCTGTATTTGTCAGACATGTCTACTAGATCAAAGGTTTTGATTAGCACACACTCTAAGCAACCAGACATTAGTTTTAGAAGTATTCAGAACTCCTTACAGGGCTCAAAATTCTGATTTTATTTTCATTAGTCACAGGATTATCAAAATGAAATCTGTAATGATCCTGCCAAATTTGTAATGATCCTGCTAAATCAAACAGAAGCCTGTTCAGTTTCTAATTCAGCATTTATTATTTATTAATATCAGTTCAAAACAATAACAACTATATTTCATTGATACAACTCATGAATGAAGTACCTTACACACTTTCATATTTCTCTGAATACACAGTGCAGAAAGTGAACAATATCACAGTCTCCTCTGGGTCATACTTCAGCCATTTGGGTTCATTTTTCCGGCATTTCTATTACTTTCTTAGTCACATCTCTTGATCACATTTGCAATTTTGCTCTTGCTTGTCATCTTTTCATCATCAAATTTCTTCGTTTTCGTGGCGTCTTTGCACTTAGCAGATACTTGGCACATGTTTACAAGTGTCACCGCACATTGCATTGAATGTTTATCAGCTACAATATAAATGCTAGAACACATTGTTTTTGTATCGTTCTGGATTATTTGTTGAGTTGGAGAATGTGACCTTTTTTGATTGGTCATTACTAGCCCAAGACCTTGCACCTTTTGTTAACTTTTGAAATGAAATCAGCACTTGAGCAATACACCAGACTAGTTTTTGTGCGTGTTTTGACAATAATCACGGGGGGGGGGGGCCCGAGTGGCAGAGTGGTCTAAAGCGCTTTCCGTTTTGGATCACTGTCATCTCACCTCTGTCTGCATGGGTTTGAGTCTCGGATTCGGCCAATGTGGGTGTGTGAGAAAGCTTGTCAGTAGTTTTTTGTGGGTCAGCGGTTCTTTCCGGGGTTTTCCAAGGTTCTTCCTCCACCATTAATACTGGCCGCCATGTATAGCCTATGGTGTGCTGAAAAATGGCGTTAAACTCCACAACAACAACAACAACAATAATCACATAAAATTATTTGATGAGATGTTTAACACCTGTCTGTTCGCACTGTTTAATAGCAATAGCTTAACCCATCAACCTATTCTTTCTGTGGAGTGAAGAATTGTCAATAAGAAACAGTCCACTTGTGCACCTTGCACACACATGCATTGAAACAGTCATCTTTGTCAAGGACACCATGTTGATGGTTGTGTCATTTGTAATGTGATCAGAGAAAAATTGCTTGTTGCAAGTTTAAACCGTATTAATTTCTCCCTTCAACAATATTTCTTCAAGTGTTGCATTCATCTGTCTTTTTCTATGCTGCAACCCATGCCCTTTTTCAGTATTTAGCTTTGGAAAGGTCTTCTTGGGTTACCACCTTTATCCTGTCCTTTAGGGATTAGGGTACATCCGTCCTTCTTTCAAAATCCATTTATTTCTCAGGGTTACCACCTTGTATCCAGTCCTTTAGGGGTAAGGGTACACCCCTCTATCTTTCAAAATACAGTTGTTTCATGGGTAAATCTTGTGTTAAATGCAGCATAGGCCCAACCACAGTAAATCTGAATTCATAATTCCCATATAGAGGGTGGAGAAAACATCGATTCCTCTCATCAGCCGAATTTCAGATTGTTCTCTTATGTAGCCACTAGAAGTAACACACTGTAAAAAGACTACTTCCTTGGACCAAACAAATACTCCATGGTCTTTGGAGCCTATGGGACCAGTCTCTTTAGAAATGGGTTAGGCCCTTCCTGTATAATGGAATGAACGATCGAGGGGTAGATTGCCTTTCCCAAATGGGGCAGTCTAATATCCCTCATGTTCACAGTAGTATGATGCTGCCATCCGTGAGGAAGAAACATGCTTCTCTGGATTCAAGGTAACATGTTTATGCCTACCACGAATAAGGAGGGTGTGTGAGGTGCACAATTGGAATGTGTTTTATTGATGATACTCCAGTCTGTGAGAGGATACTTTCACATTGAATGTACGTGATGTTTTGACAGGAAAAGTATAAGCTGTGCAGTAGCGATGGATAAATATTGCATAATTAAAAGTTTCACCACTCCACTCCCAAAAAACTTCTATATTTTATTGTGCCTTGTCAAGTGCTGCATATTGGTAGTTACTAAGTAACTCAAATAACAGATCACTTACACATTAAAGGGAATTCCTTCTCATGACCACATCTTAACTGTTATGATGGCAATCGTTTGTGTTGTTCATTGCTTGAGTAGATTAGTGACAACTGGGTTTTAGTGATCCTTGGCAAAATCACTGACTGCAGGATGGCAGATTAGAATAAATTTGAGCCCTGTGTGATAGGATTAGCTCTGATTTTGAGTCTTGTCATTTTATCAGCTTGTCTTTGATTTGTTTTTCATTAAACTACCAATGGTTATTTGTTTTAGTTTATAGGTCTTTGTCAAACAATTGCATGTAATAAAGGTGTTGCTGACCAAGTTTTAGGTCAGAGATGGCTATATTTTTCTTTGTTGACAATCAAGAGATGTGTCATTGACTGAGCTTGTTTAGTCATTATGTTTTCCCAATAGTGTCTAAACATTAAAGGCATAAAACAAGAGAAAAGTAGTACAAAAGCTTAACTCCTGGATTTGTCAAAAACCCTGTTGAACAATTGCCTCAGGATCTGTATCATAGACATTACATAAGTCTCATGCCACATGGTTTTCTTTGCAGCATTAGCTTTAGAAGGAAAAATGTGAAGCCTGAAAAAGATTTTAAAAAGATGTTAGCAACAACAAGAAGATTTTCATTACCATTCTCCAGTCTTATTTCAGGATATAATCAAATAAAGCATCAACACATGAATTTAATGGAAACATATTTCAAAGTCAGCTCTTTGGCAGTTAATTAATTTGAAAGAGTTGAGGGGAATAAAATACAGTTGTTGGATAAAATTCTGTTGTAGAGTTATCTAAAAGAATTTTTTAATGAATAATTAATTTGAGAGGAATCCAGTTAATCTTGGAAGGATGATACTAATACAACATCAAATCCCGAACAAAAATGGCACATTTTTCAGTACATTTTATATATATATGTATGTCAGTTTTCTCTTCCGTGTCACAGCTTGTCATAGCTCCTTTTAATGTTGTTTTTAATGTAATTATATTTAATGTTTCAAACACATATGGCCACATGTTATATTTCAAGCAAAAATGTCTTGCAAGATCAATTAGAATTTCAGCATTTCCGATATATTTATCAGAATGGATTGGGAGGAGTTTTGTATATGGGATGGGTGTTTTGCATATGGGAATGGAGTTTTGGCAGTCTCTGCACATTTTGGAGTTTACTCTGAAAATTCCCTTGGCAAGGTTAGGACTTGAAAGTCAGTGAATCTCATAAGGCATCAGTGTTTACCAAAATTTTTACACAATTTACAATAACCAAAATGTTACTGTTTCATTGCAATGGTTAAAAACTCAGTCGTTCCCGCTTTTTACCCATTAGGCTTACTGAGCAGATGACTGCTGTTATAATGTGCAGGCCGTGACTCAACTTCTTGTTGTTTCATTTGCTGTCCGTCTTTTACCACATATTGCCAGATACAGTATGCAAGATATCTCATGGTTTAATATATCTGTCATTTGAGGCAAAACACCTCAAGGGTTGTCGTGATATTGTTTATTAATGGCAAAACATCTCTAGGGTTGTCGTGATATTGTTTACTAGTGGCAAAACATCCCTAGGATTGTCATGATATTGTTTACTAATGGCAAAACTTTCCTAGGATTGTCGGAATATTGTTTACTGATGGCAGAACATCCCTAGAGATGTTGGGATATTGTTTACTAATGGCAAAACATCCCTAGGATTGTCAGGATATTGTTTACTAATGGCAAAACATCCCAAGGATTGTCAGGATATTGTTTACTAATGGCAAAACATCCCAAGGATTGTCGGGATAATGTTTCCTGCTGGCAAAACATCGTAAGGATTGTTGTGATATTATTCGCTAATGGCAAAACATCCCCATCTCTATGGTTGTCATGATATTGTTTACTAGTGGCAAAACATCCATTATTGTTGTAATATTATTTCCTACTGGCACATAGATGTAAATAATAAAACTTATAGATCATGCAGCTGGATGTACTGGGTGGCTATGCACATGGGATGCTTTCATAGGATCCACAAGAGACTATATGATGGCTTAAAAACTTGAAACTGTTTCTTTTAAAGTAAGATTTTACTTATCAAAGGTTATGGTAGCAAATGTATTTATTAAAGGTATTGTATGTACTCCCTTATAAGTCAAGTCAAACTGCAAACAACAAAAATCATGATCTGTTGTATCATAATGTGCCTGCAGATCAGGGTCTGTGTTGTTTGTTGTACTGATTACTCCCAACAAACTGCACAGACCCAGATCTGTCGGCACATGTGATGGCAGATCTGGCTCGGTGCAGTTTGCAGATGGACTTGTCTTATAAGTGAGTATATATATATAGCGTTATGTAGTTAAAAATTTTATCAGCATTATCAGTAAATCAACTTAATTGTGCTACAACTGATTCTCATCAACTTTGGCTTTTTAATTAAAATGCAACATTTCCATTTAAAAGTTGACTTAAAAGATTTGAACAAACAAGGTGGAAATATATCATTAATTGGAATAGGTAGTTCCTACATCACTGACAGCAATGTGCATGTTTATTTACATTCTTAGCAATTTTGCAAATGTTTACAAGCAGTAAACTAAACTAAACCCTTTACATGTGCAAACATTGTAGCCTTAGAATACTGTATACATACAAATACTGTGAATAAAATGAAACCTGCAAGTTAAAATATAAATATTTGTTTCCTATTTGCTAGAACTTGCTTAAGATGGTATCTATAAGTGAAAAATGAAAAAGAACTAATAAAATCAAAGCTTTTTTAATTTGCTTGTTCACTGAATGCAGAATCTAGCTCCACTCAGTGGAAATTTTCAAGTCAAAACTGGGAACACACACACACACACACACACACACACACACACACACACACACACACACAGTTTCAAATCTCTAACTTTAGTACAATAATAAAATAAAAAAGAGACAAACAGTCATACATATAATTATATTTTTATAAAGGATATACAATTTATCAATTAAAAAAAAAAAAATATTTATACAATTTTATATAGAGCATTGGTATTAAGGCCGTTGGGATACAAAGTATCTAATTTATGAATCCAGTAAGTTTCTTTTATGAGTCTATTCATGTCTCCATGCACAATATCTAAATTGATAAATTGTATATCCTTTATAACAGTATAATTATATGTATGACTGTTTGTCTCTATTTTATTTTATTTTACTGATTCAGGTTTCATTAGAGGCTCATGTATCTTTTAGATCCTGTCAAATATATATATATATATATATATATATATATATATATATATATATAATTGTTATGATGATGCATATCATTTATGACGTTACGTAATGGCGTAATCGTTATTTTAAAATATAAAGACGTCATCCGTTTCTTTCAAAATATTTTGTGCCTGAAGAAGCATGTATTAAATGCGAAACTAGTTGCACAGAATTATCAGCATTTGTGTTGTTTTTTTTATCCCAATTCTAACTTATGTACAGTATCTCTTGTCAGAATTTCATGAAATGTTTGGCACGTATGGTTCAGAAATCCACTTTCAGTTATCAGTATTTTTTCTTCCCAATTAGGAAAATACCAATTTTAATTAAATAGTTACCGGCTACACTAGTTAGTGAGATAATCATTGTCCATTGCTATGAGAGGTCAGTTATATAATGGTCATATTGAAATGTCAAAAATGTTCATATTATTTTGTAATCTTTATTTCCTGTTTCAAGAAAACATTCTTTAGATACGCATCTGAGTTTAAGAAAACATCTCTGTTTCATTTAAAGTGATGATATCATGATTGATTTATTTCCTAGTACAACATGAATATTATCTGAAACCAAGTACAAGTTGTGCAGTGATGTGTGTATGGGAATGTTAAATGACTTGTAACATAAAAGACAGCTTGGGAAGCTCAATGAAGATCATCTGCTTTGAGGAAGAAATATAGGGAACAAAACATTTGAATGGAGAAAATAAATTTCCTCATTTTGTCAGGTATCACATTGTTTTGAGTCCATATATCTGGTATGTATTTTGCTAACACATAACCATGGACTATTTCTGGAGCATAAATATCAACCGATTGTGGAATTTAGCAGCTGAAATACATTTCCAATTTTGAATTTAATATTTTTTTTTAGGGTAAAATTGAAATTTATGATCAAAAATATCTATTGGATTCTGGAATGGAGAGTTTCTGTTTATTGGGGGAAACAAATGATATTGAAGACTGAAAAATCTGGGACAAAACACAAATTTTGATCTTAAGGGGATTTTGACATACCAGGGGATCGTGTTTAGGGGATTTTATTTGCATACGTACATACATACATACATACATACATACATACATACATAGTCTGTTTGCTGCACCATGATTGCTTATAAGAAAAAAACCACTTTTCCTGTTGCACTGGTTTAAAATTAGGGTAAGCAGGTCATTTTTTTATATTTTTTTATTATTTTTAAAAAAAACATTGTAATTATTTATTTCATGTGATTTTTTTCACAAAAAAAAATTACTTTGGGGGTGGGGTGGTGAAGTGCTATGATCAGCAGTGAGAGACAGGGAAGGTTGGCTGACCGGAAACACACATATTATTTTTTGTGCCTAAAACTGAAAACCTATGAAAAGTACAGGTCAGATCTATAAAATAGGAAAGGTTACTTCCATACATATTTTCAAATGAACTTGAGCAATCTTTTTTTATAAATTAAAAAAAATTGTTATTTGTTACCATTATGTTCACATGCATCAAACACCGTAATATGTCTAGGAGGGAGCAGCCAGTAACACCATTCAATTTTAGACCCAATTTAATTACCTTACACTCTGATCAAGTGTGGTGCCTGTAGGTAATAATAACCATGAGTTGGGTGGGGGTGAACTGTTGCTATAGCTAGCTCCACTAATCAATGCAAGCCCCAACAGGTTATCTTCAGTGTCAGCCAATCACATCTTGTTTTTATGCTGTTAAACATACTGTAATTACAGGTAACCTGTATGCTAATTCTTCTAAAGTGCTTGTGTATGATAAGATTGATGTATAAGAGCAAACATTCAACATCACTCTTTAAAAAAAAGGTGTGAAAAATTATACAGGAGTTTAAGAGTAGCGTAAATATTAATTAAGGTCAAAAATTGTTTGTCCATTTACAATTTGGAGGAAAAAAAACATTTTATGGCCAGTCAGGGGGCAGAAAAGAGATCATGACACTATTTTATGCATGATGTATATAGTACAGTTAAATGTTAATTATTAGCATGCAGTGGGGGGACATGGATTTCCTCAATCAGAACACCTTATAGATCTTACTCCAAATTTGGCTTCAGAATTAATTGCATTGAATGACACAGTGTAGAAAGGGGTCAATCACCAGAAAATGGTATGAAACTCACTCAAATGCAAACATATGCAGGATAAAGCCAAACTGAGTCAAATGCCAGCATATGCAGGGTAAAGTAAAACTCAGTCAAATGCCAACATGTATACAGTGAAATCCCTCAACTCTAGAATAAATGCAGGGAAAAGCAAACTCAATAAAATGCCAACAAATGCAGGGTAAAACAAACTCAAATGCCAACATATGCAGAGTAAAGCCAAACTAAGTCAAATGCAACATGTGCAGTGTAAAGCCAATCTCAGTCAAATGCAACATGTTCAGGGTAAAGCCAAACTCGGTCAAATGCCAACATATGCAAAGCCAAACTCAAATGCCAGCATATACAGTATATACAGTGAAACCCCTCAAATCTAGAACAAATGCAGGGTAAAGCAAACTCTGTCAAATGCCAACATATGCAGGGTAGAACAAACTCAAATGTCAACAAATGCATGTAAAGCCAAACTCTGTCAAATGCCAACATATGCAGGGTAAATCAAACTAAGTCAAATGCCAACATATGCACTGTAACATAGTACTATATCAAAAGCATCATGAGACCGTTAGAAATTTACTTGCAAAGGTAAATAATGGAAAGTTGTCATTATATAGTAAATTTGGACTTGAAAAAACACACTTTTAAATGATTTTATTATGGTCAAGGTGGAAACAAATGAATCAAAGAGTGGCTATGTTGAATGCATTATGTCATATGACTTTTATTTAGTAAACAATATTCAAGAGTGGCAGCATAACGAGATGGCTATTTTAGTATTTCAGACATGATTTCCAAGTTTTGCTGCAAAAGACCTGAACATGTTCTGCTTGTTTTGTTTTGTGGGTGTTTTTTAAATTGGGTGTCAGTGGGTATATTCATAAATACTGTTCTTGTATAAAACTGTTTCCTTTCAAAATGTGAAAATCCCCTCTGCCACACACACTTTATGAAAGTGACAAATAGGGGATTTCCTCCTTTTGTGTGAAATCTTCGAGAAGTCAATGGGGAACTCAGAGAACATTACTCATACAAAATTTGTATGATCATAAACAGCAGGAAATTTAATGAGCATAGTTTGGTATATTTTTACTTTAACACAAGTAAAATGAATGTTCTTAGTCACTTCCTAACCATGTTTTTCTGTCTTGAATTTGTTTATATACATGAACAGACACTTCATGTACCATTATGAGCAATTTTGTTTTGTATGCAGTAACGAGCTTCAAAGGTCAGAGGTTACTCTGGATGAAATGGCCTTCAGTTAGAAGGGTTTTTGGTAGTAACAGATTTAAATATAGCATAATTTTTTATTTGTTGTGTTAAAAGTTTGTATGTAAATTGAGACCAAGTTTTGCATATTTTGTACCATTTACCGGTATACTTGGTTTTAAGTCCAGTCCAACTGCGAATAAGATAAATCCAGATCTTCTGTCACATAATGTGTCAGCAGATGTTGTTTGTTCCTCTTATTACTCCTAACAAACTGCATGGACCCAGATATGCCAGTGCATTTTATGATGGTCGATCTGGGTTGGTGCAGTTTGCAGCTGGATCTGACTTACAAGCGGGTATATACGGTACTTAATTTTTATGATGATTGTGAATGAATATGTAGTGTTGTTTTGCCCTGAATGACCCCTAACCATATGAAAGAGACTTGACTCATATCTTTTCTTGAAGAAAGTTTACTTTGTTTTAAGGGGGTCCCAAGTATCTGAGTGGCCTAAAGCACTCACTGTTATGGATTACTGCCATCTCACCTCTGTCTGCATGGGTTCGAGTCTTGGGTTCGGCCAATGTGGGTACGTGAGAAAGCTTGCCAGTCACTTCTCGTGGGTCGGTGGTTCTTTTTGGGTTTTCCCAGGTTCTTCCTCCACCATTTATACTGACTGCCATGTATAGCCTATCATGTGCTGAAAAATGGTGTTTAACCCTACAACAGCAACTTTGTTTTAATAATCATTCAGCTTCAGTCATCTTTATGAAAAATGATTTATGTAATATCCAAAAATAAATTGATGTTGATGTCTAAATGCCTAAAGTCAGAATTTTCGATCAGAACTAGGTATAACCTAATGTACACTTACTTTCATTGATGACTCTTCATGATTTTTGTTTTACAATCTTTTTTATTGTTTGAATATGAATACAATCGGCCTGCTACCATTTCTGCAGAAATTACCAACATCATTAAATAAAACAAAAACAAACATCTAAATTTAGTAAATAATGTATTAGTTTGACTGTCAAATTAAAAATGTGTATACATGTATTGAAGAATTTATCATATGTATGGAAGTAAGTAAATTTTTTCAAAATATAATTCTGAAGTTTACACTTTTGATATTAAAATTACAAACATTTTCTCCATTTGTTTTTGAAATTTCATCATCAAATGTTTGACAAAAAATCAGTTGTATATTTAAAATTGTCAGATGCTACTTATGGAAAGGAAACAAAAGTACAGATAATGCAATTACTGTCTATACTTGCTCAGAAGTCATGTCCAATTTCAAACTGCTCAGACCCCGATATCCCATTGCATAATGCATTGACAGATCTGGGTCTATGCAGTTTGTTAGAAGTAATCAGTAAAACAGATAAACATAGACATGGATATGCCATCACATTTGCATTTTGAATATACTTATAAGTAAGTATATACGATAAGGTACAAGTTATTGGATATACTTCAGACTGAAAGGAAGTACTTGTAACTGACAAATAATTTCATAACATATAACAACAACAGTGTATACTAATTTTGTCGTATTCATAACATATAACAATATGAATTTAAACCAATTTTGTCATATTCATAAGATATAATAATAGCAATTTAAACTAATTCTGTCATATTCATAACATATAATAATAGCGATTTAAATCAATTCTATCATATTCATAACATATAACAATAGCAGTTTAAACCAATTTTGTCATATTCATAACATATAACAATAACAATTTAAACCAGTTATGTCATATTCATAATAAATAACAGTTACAAGTAATATAAACCAATTTTATCATATTCATAACATATAACAATTGCAATGTGAAGTTGAAGAAATTTTTTTTCTCCATAGAATTGTAAGTTGTGTATATAAGTGTGTTAACAATTGAACTGATGCAGGAAACCACAAAAACAAATTAAGCTGTAATGCACAGTATGACTGCCCATAATGCCCTGTATGATTCATGTGAACAGCATGGAACAGCTTTAACACGTGCTGAAGGATGGATAAATAAAATGTCCTCTCTCATTGAACTTTTTCAGCTTTTGTGCAGAGTTCAAAATTACACATTTCCCTACATCTTTAAATAAACGAAGACAAAAACATAAATTTAGTTAATAATGTATTAGTTGATGCAGTTCAAGTTCAAAAATTTACATACATAAATTTTAAAAATTAGTTACAAGCACTAAAATTCTTTTTTTTCTTCAAAATATATCTCTGACATTCATACTTTTTGTATTAATCACAAACTTTGTATCCACCTGACAAAGTCTAGATCCTCCCCCAAGCAATACTTTTTGTATTAATCACAAACTTTGTATCCACCTGACAAAGTCTAGATCCTCCCCCAGCAATACTTGTATTAATAACAAACTTTTTATCCACCTGACAAAGTCTAGATCCTCCCCCCAGCTATACTTCTTGTATTAATCATTAACTTTGTATCCACCTGACAAAGTCTAGATCCTCCCCCCAGCAACTTTGTATCCACCTGACAAAGTCTAGATCCTCTCCCAGCTATACTTCTTGTATTAATCACAAATTTTGTATCCACCTGACAAAGTCTAGATCCTCCCCCCAGCAACTTTGCATCCACCTAACAAAGTCTAGATCCTCCCCCCAGCAATACTTCTTGTATTAATCACAAACTTTGTATCCACCTGACAAAATCTAGATCCTCCCCCCAGCAATACTTCTTGTATTAATCACAAACTTTGTATCCACCTGACAAAGTCTAGATCATCCCCCCCCAGCTATACTTCTTGTATTAATCACAAACTTTGTATCCATCTGACAAAATCTAGATCCTCCACCCCCCAGCTGTACTTCTTGTAAAGAGTCAAAATTATGATATATGCATATGTGCATGTAAATGATAAGCCGAAAGGAAATATGTGCATCTTCATGCAACTCTTCTCTATACATGTAGTAATATAGCACAGATAAATGAGAAGAGCAAAGATGCATGGACAGACTATACACGTCAGACCATTTGTGTCTATGTATACATACTAACAAAACACCCTACATACAAATCAGTAGCCTCAAAGGTACCCAGCCATTAACAGAAATACATGTCAACATTGTAGTAAAACTAATGTTACATTTTAAAATACACGCATGTAAAAATTCAGTTGCAGAAGATTTGCAGTAATAATTTGCTATACCACCATTACTAGTGAAGAAATAAGATCACTATATTAACTGTGAAGTTCACAGATACACAACTGGGCTCAGCTCCTGTGAAGAAAAATTCCAAGACAGGAGTTATCATGCTGAGACAAGGAAATCTGATATCTGAAAAGATAAACTCCAGTAGAACTACATTATGTTCCAAAAAAAGCTCGAAAAATAATTAAAGGAGTTAATTACTTATTTTCCCTTTAAAGTAGGGAGCTATGGTGGTATCCATGGTTAGACAAGAGACTAGAAGGATACTGTTTTGACAGTTGCCTAGTACAGGGGTAGGCAACTGATTTTACATGGTGTACCATTTTTTTTCTGGATTAATTACAAAATAAACCAGCATGTGCCACCAGTAAGAGAGTAACACTGTTAAAATCGAGATTTTTTGCTGCCATTCATGTTCCACACAAAACCTCATGACATGCCACCTTGTGGCACACATGCCATAGGTTGCCAGCTCATAGTCTACATTACCTGTAGCTTGGATCAGTTGTCTTGTTGTGTCCTAGGATTCTTTAGCCACTTAACTCCAAGCACCTTCACATGATATAAGCTTTCATTTGTTAATGTGCTGGTAAATGCCAGCAAATCGGTCAATAAACCGATGTAGAATAATTTGTTCATCTTTCCCCTTCATTCTTAGGCATGATTTGAATATGAGAGCCCTCATTTCCATGTTCTCAGTGTTAGCTACTAATTTCCCCAATCCTATGTGCTAAAATGATTTCAGGGCTTAGTATTCATGAGTTTTCATTTCCTAGTTTCAAATTTTACTTCTGCTCTAGGCATCTATTCAAGGGGTTGATTCTTTCCAGAAAGGGTTTAGTGGCCATATTGGATTAGAACTTATTTTACTGATCTCCAATAACAATACAGTAGAAACATTTATATGGAGCATCAAGGAATCCAGAATTACTTTGTTGTATATTGTGAATTCACCATTTTTTTTTTTATTATATACCTTATAAACAGCACCATTAGTTTGATGTTGTTGCTTTTTTTCAATATCAGGCTGTTAATGGTGTGGTGTTGAGTGTAAAGCAGATAGAGCCATGTGAATTAGCTGATATGGCCACATACAGTTTTGGCTACCCAACAAGCATGATTTTGGCATCCAACCAGCTTTTGGTGCCACTGGGGCCATGGTCTCTTGGCCCCATCTGGCCATCACACCACTGCCAACAGTATTGAATGTACATGTAGTTAGATTTTAAAAATTCATGGCTTCTTTATGTGGTAAACATTTGCCCATGTTTAAGGAACCACTTTTGGCAGGAGCAAAATTAAAATAGTGACCGCAGTATCAAATGCTGTTGAAGAAGAGATAGATTTATTTCTTCAGCCATTTGAGAAAGTGATAAGGGTGGAGGCTGCCATGACCCACAGAGTCGGAGACCAATGCTAACAGGAGCATTTTTTACCTGACACCAATGCCAGAAAATCAACTGAGAATTCTGATATGTAGCCATGCTTTGTATATACAGTAGACCTTGCTGTCATCGAGATTAAATAAAGAAAATATCACTATGATCCAAATTAAATAAGAAAATGTCTAGCTGTGATCCAAGTTAAGTAAAGAAAATGTATAGATATGATCTAAATTAAAGAAAGAAAATGTCTAGCTATGATCCAAATTAAGTAAAGAAAATGGCTAGCTATTGTCCAAAATTAAATGAAGAAAATGTCTAGCTTTGATCCAAAATTAAATTAAGAAAATGTCTAGCTATGATCCAAAATTAGATTAAGAAAATGTCTAGCTATGATCAAAAATTGAATAAAAAAGATGTCTAGCTATGATCCAGCTTAAATGAAGAAAACACTAATACAGTCAAAATGCTAAATTGCAAGAAAAAAGTTATGATGTTAAAAAATACAGAAAATAGACATCTGTAGTGGCTGTGATTTAAGGGCTGTGATTAGTGAGGGAGAGAGAGAGAAAGTCAGTCTAATCTTTGATGCATGTTATCAGTCAGCAGTTTATTGAACCAGTTCTCTTCATATAAACTGGGCACTTTTATCCACTTTGAATACATTATTTTTTTATGTACAAGAAATGTAAAAAAATGAATTTACAACCCTTATTTTAAGTATTATACTGTACAAGGAAGGGACTGAAATTTTGAGCCTTCAGTGTAGAGTTACCAATAAACCTGATCTTGTTGACAGAAACTTTATATTGTTAAATAAAAACATTTTTCTACCAATGACAATGACATATTCTTCATTACACTCAGGTTACAATATGTAACACTGGAGGAAAATATTAGTGTCTCATTTTGCATGCATGTGCATCAACTACATTAACATTTGTATATCATTGCAATCTGGGTAAAACCCCTGGTGAATTCCAAGTGAGAAAGCTATTGTTTCAGCTCACAGAGAAAGGGAATGTCTGGATAGTTACCAGGTGCAAATTTTTGGCACAATTATAATGCTATCTGCAATGAAAAAAATAGTAAAATATAACAGCGCCCACCAGTTTTATTATTTAAATTGTATATACAATCTCAAAACCAGAAATTTACCCCAGTATTTTCTTTGCATAACCAACCATGATGATTATGGAGCTTCCTTGCTGTGTAGTCACTCCATTTAGAAAACAGGTTATTAGACTCCAAAGTCAGGTCCCACCTACCAAAATTATGCAGGTCATGGACACCAGTGTATCTAAAAATTTCAAATCTTATGTCATTAAACCAATTGTAAAGGAGCAGGAATCATATTCAATCCTGAACCTCCCCCCCCCCATTCTAAATATACATGCCACAAATACTGCTTCCATCATGATGGTTACATCAAATAAAGACTAAGCCTCCCACAACAACTACCTACTCTGGTGCCTCTGTTTGTACTTGTATGCAAAATTTTCGTTGATATGTTGCATTTCATTGATAAAATGAACAGCATGTAAAATGTTCAATAAAATTTTGAAATTTTTTTTTCTTCAGTTGTGTTATTTCTGTCACAATGGAAGAGTGATTATATGTAATAAACTTGTTTTTAAGTATCTAATAGGTTATTGACAGTATTTATTGCCATATGACCTTGGACCCCGTGTTTTACATTACCAGTGCTCTGTCAATAACCAGTATGTTTCCCTGTTACAATGTATGTTTCATGAAGTATGCCAATAAATTGTCATTGTATATGTTTTGTATACATGTAAATTTTATACAGTCATTGTATGGGTCATTCTTATTCACCAGCATGTATTGCACAGAAAACATACATCAACAGTAACAACATACATCAACAGTAACAACAACTGTTTATGTTAAGTGTCCACATTAGTAATTTGTTCATTGATTTTGTATCAGTATTATTTGTTCAAAATTTCAATGTTTGGGTGACTAATGTCATATCACCTGTCAAGTTTAACTCGACACGTGTAAATTTATGGCCACTTAGCTGAAATTATTACATGCCTGTGTTATCTCACAGAGAGGATAAAATCTCACAGAATTTTGGACACTCTCAGTCTTTTTGTATTCAGTTTTTGACAGAATAATAAATTTGTTATATTAAACTTTTTCTTGTAACTTTCTTTCATGCTTCCTTGGTTACAATAAGTTTTTGCATTTTGTTCTTTTTCTCTGACACTATTGCTTGTAGCCATGAAAAGTTAATGGGTGCATTCTTCTCTGATGAGGGATACTATGGGAAAAATTAGGCCACAGTGACCTACTTTTCTTACTCTAGTGACTTTAAAAAATTTTGGTTTATGTCATGCTGGAGAAGGTATTGAGCAGAATCCTTGTTTATGTGATCATAATGTCTTAATTTTGTAATGTGTACATGTCAGTGTCTTGCATATTTCCCTATTCTATTTTCACAACTATTTCAACTAGTCATACATTTTCTGCACAGTATAAACCCATCTGATGGCGATATTTTGTATTTTAATTGTTGGGGCCTATGATCTTTTTGAAACATATTTCCAGCACATTACCCCCACCCAAATATTTTGAATAAACTATACTTACTCTGGTTTGTAAAAGAAAAAAAAGTATCCATCATATTAGTTGAAAATTTTTATGTGAGATAAAATGTAAGAAAAAAATCATTGAAAGCCACATACATCATGATTTTATGATTTAAATTTCCCCCATTCAGAATGATTATCAGTTATGGCCTAGCTGATATTTATAACTCATGGTTGAAATTTATCATGGTGTGATGCTTTCTTTACCAGGTAAAACTGATTTTTTTTAACAATTTAGTACATGCTGGCAGTTAAGGTATGCATTGTTTCCTGTTAAATCTCACATTGGGTTTGTAGACTGAACGCCTCACTGCCCATGGATGATCAGTAGAATTCCCAAGTACAAATTATGAATATGTCATATAACTCACTCTTTTCTTTCCAAACAATGTCAGCTGTTTCTGTATAATAATATGATATTTCAAGGAATCATTCATCTTTTGTTACATTAATAGCAGTGAATCATGAATTTAAATCTCATATAATAGTTTAGAACTTGAAAGTTGTGCAGTGATTGTTATACTGTTTGAATAGCAGCATCAAAACTTTGAGAAAAAATGTTTGATGAAGTCACTGATTGTTGATAATAATAATAATAATAATAATAATAATAACAATAATAATGGAAGTCTTTGTTTGAAGAGGGTAACTCAATTAGTTAAGTACAACTAATCTCCCTTCAGGCCCTCAAATAAAAACTGAACTAGAAAAAATATCTTCATGCAAGTCTTCTCTGTAATGAAAATAACAATGGACAAGTAAACGCGTATATCAATACATACTAAAATACATTATGAAAGTAGCAGGATTTAGCTGTGTATATATATATATATATATCTCCATTGATCATGTTTTGAAATGACTGTAAGCAAGATCTCATGTATTTATAGCAGTTAATGATAACTTCTGCTTAGATCTACATTTAGGCTATTCTGCAAAAATGTGGCATATAGTAAAGTTTACAACAGTATACTTTTTCATAAAACATACACTGAGTTTATATATATCTTTTATAAATATGCCAATATAAAAGATGCAAAGCAAGTAAGTGATAAATTTGAAGAGAAATATTGCAATAAATCCCAGAACTCAGTCTTGAACTTATATTTTTCTTGTTTGTTAATATGAAATACTACATGTACATTTTTAAAGGATTTAAATGAATCAACCGATTGAATGTGAGCAGTAAGTGAGTTCCTTATATTAGCCCCTGAATACTGTAGACTTCCTTTGAATTGTTCAATGCAAGGTTTGGTCATTCTGAATTGTTGTTAAAATTCAATCTTCGATTATAGGAAGCTGTTTTGTAGAATAATTTAGTCATGTACTCCGGAACATCTCATTGTGATACATTTTAAAACCAGAACTGCTTTCAGAAAAATTACTTTCTCATCTATTTTTAACCATTTTAATTATGTGGACCAGTCTGATGATGATGCATCTAAGGGGATATAAAGAATCAGCCGCTTTTAAGCTTGTGAATTTTGTCTTCTTGTTGGGAATGAGTACAGTTTCCTCATACTGTTGAACACTAGTGAGTCATTGGAAATATATAAGCATTGTAGTAAAGAATTTCCCATTTTTTGAGACCATACTCCTGAGTGTCCGGAAGATTCTCATTTTGAGGCCAGACTTTTGGTCTCGCATCTAGCAAATAAAATCCTCTGGATTGAGATAGGTTAACAATGTTTTGCATTATTGTATAATCTGTTTCTGATTAAATGTTATAAAAATTAAATCATTTTATTGCAAGACTTTGGCTTCAGTTCTTTGGTGTGATGAATCCTTAAAATATTATCCAAAGCTTGTAACAGAACAGCATATTTATTCATATTTCCTCTAATGCTTCTTTCAAAAGCTGTTAGAGATGATTAAACTACATTCCAACATTCCATAAGAGCCACCTCTCATATTCAGTCACCTTTACATATAGTAAACCTCCCTTAGCAGCCACCTACCTTGAACAGGCAAAATATAACCATCCCTGGGGCAGATATGTAAAAGAGGTTGTACACTACATAAGAACAGAACAACACACTAGATCCATTATGTTTGTATAAAATCTCTTGTATTGGACTACCTAGCTATGATTGGGTAGATAAGTATAATTTTTGCAGCTTACATTGTTGTTTTGGTGTCAGATAAATTTTCACTCCCATTAAATTTTCATTCGTGAATGAAATTTCACTTTGCTGCAGTAGGTACCAAATTTAAGACTTTTTACTTGAAGTGGCAAACTTCACATGGCCCAGAGTACTCAAAGCTGTGGTCATTGATGGCGCTCTCTCTTACCAGGTCAGTTTGTGGTTTTGCGGGTTTAATGCCATTTTTCAGCACATGATAGGCTATACCTGGCAGCTAGTATATTTAGTGGAGGAAAAGCCCAGGAAAATCCAGAGAAGAACCACAGACCCATCAGAAGCTACTGGCAAGCTTTCTCACATACCCACATTGCCTGAGACTTTGATCCCATGCCGACAGCCAGCGGTGAGGTGTGAGTGATCTGTAAAGGTAATCACCTTAGATGACTCAGTCACCTGGGGCCCCATTGGCATTAGATCACACACCTTCTCAAGTTATACTGTCCAGACACTTTTGAAAATTCTCATACAAAAATACTGCCACATTTCAATTCATAAAAAAATTGAAGTTACATTTAGCATACACATGCTAAAAGCAGCATATCAGTTAGAAAAATAGTGTGTTCTGAAATTGTCTGTAGAAGTCTTCTTTTTGTTAAGTACTCTAGTCTTAGATTTGGACTGGAGTCTAAGAAGTACTCAAGTTGTACTCGTGGCTTGTTGCAGCACTCACTTTCAACCAAACCTATTCCCACTCCCTGATTTTTACTTCTAGGTTCAAAGTAGCACTCTTGAAGATTTTTAAATATATACCATGTGTAAATGAAAAGGGAGTTAGTGCCATTTTGTGTTTAATTAAAAAATTAATTGATCAGTTTGAGTTTGACAGAATGGTTAGTGTGCCAAACATACAGGCAAAATGGAATAGTTGATAATCCTGCCTAAACCAAGCCAAGTTATTTCTATGTTATGTCTGTGGGCTAGACTCTTTACTCAGGTGTGGTATGTCTTTGGGTTAGACCCTTTACTCAGATTATACAATATAACCTTTTATGTGTTGATGTGCCACTAGATACCAATCAATCCACTGTATTTAATGTACTGTATACTGAGTGCAATTGCATGTGAGAATTTAACTTTCTTCCATTTAGGTCTAAAAAATCTGTGAGGTATTTGCAGGTAATATTTACAACTCTGTCCAAAACAGTTTGAGTCTTAATAATTAATTAATTAATTAATTAATTAATAGCTTTACTTAAATAGGGTATATTTATAGTACAGTTAGCTGAAGAACTAATATACCTTAAGGCCGTTTTGCAATGGAACTCAGTTATATACAGACATACACACATTTGCGTACAAATATATGTACAACAGTATCTTCACATTCTTTCATTTCTCTCCCCCACATGGACACTTGCCCATGCATATTGAACCCTAATGGTCAATAGAGATGTACTATGTAATTAGTGCCAGATAGATGGGTAGTATATTTAATGATGCCCTTAGGCATTAATGAACACAAATATAGTTGTTTACAGTCTCATTTTAACTACATCTCTGAACCCACTGAATATTTTGAGTTTGGAAAAAGGAAATAGATTGGACATTTCTAATATCAACTGGTATACTGTTACAGAGCAGAATTCCTCAGTATTGGAAACTTCATTTGAATAATTCGTTATTTTGGTTTGGGAATTTGATACTGTGTGGTTGACATGGATATCAGGTAGGGATCAGTGTTGCCTGGTAGCCCTTTTTGGAATATTGATTGTAAAACGACTGGAGCACTGTCATTCGATATCTTGTACAGTAACATAATGTTTTTGGATTTGATCTTTAATATGTAATAATTTTAACTTGCCATCTAAATTGACCCTATTTTCTATTTGGATTGATATTAGCCCAAATACTTTTTTTGAAGACATGTTAGCTCTGCTATGTTTTTATCATTTAAATTATTTTTGATACTGCTCTGGTGGCCAAGTGGTTAGAGCGTCCGCCTCGGATGCGGGAGGTCGTGGGTTCGATCCCTGGTTGAGTCATACCAAAGACTTACAAAAATGGTACTAACAGCTGCCTCGCTTGGTGCTCAGCATTAAGAGGTTAGTGTTAGGACTGGTCGGCCTGGTGTCAGGATAATGTGACTGGGTGGGACATCATGCTACATGTCTGCGGCATGATGCCCCAGTGCTAGACATCACTATAAACTGTCACACTGCAGACATCGTAGCAATATGACTGAAAAATTGTTAAAGCTACGTTAAAAATCATAATCACAATCACAATCATTTAAATTACTATGTGCTGTATTACAGTAATCTAACTAGGGTTGCATGTAACTATTATACAATAGTTTCCTGTGCCTTTCTGGGAGAAAATGTCTTATTCTGCTGAGAAGCCATAAATTGAAATTAATTTTTTATTGATATAGTTTATACATTCAGTCCATGAAATATTATTATCCAAAAAAACCCACCAAGTACTCTATCATGACAGACCATTTAGAAATTTAGATCCTTCCATATTACATGTATTGTATTATAGTTCAGCAATACCAAAATTTGTTCTTTTTTCTGTGTTGAGATAAGTGATATTTTGGTTTACCAATAACAACTACCATGCCATTGCATGTACACCTTTTGTCCAGGGCAGCCTGTACAGAAATTTTCAGTTCATGCTTTGTGTTTTGGATGTCTGATAATGTTGTGTCCTCTGCATTTAGCACCATTTATATAAACCTATTATGATCTCTCTTTTAAGTATGAAGTAAACCATTTAGTTGTGCTGTCATCACATTGATAAATTTTCACTTTGCTCCAAAGGATTTCATGATTCACCATGTCAAAAGTTTTCCTAAAACCTACAAGTTCTGAGTCTATGAATCTACCAGGATCAACTGCAGTTGATAAATAGTAAAATATCCATACAGCCGGTATGAAATTTTGTAAAAAGTCCCTATGTAAAAATTTTATCCTACCTCCATGAGAGCTAATATGGCAGTCATTATTGTACATTCTTGTTTATAAGTTGGCTCCAAATACAAACAACATAGACCATGACCTGCCATTGCATAATGCACTGGCAGATGAGGGTCTGTGTTGATTGCTCTACTGATTACTCCTAACAAACTGCATAGACCCACATCTGTAAGTACATTATGCCACATTAGATTTGGCTCTATGCAGTTTGCATTTGGACCTGACTTACAAGACTCCGGAGAAAACAAGGACACATAAAAAATGTACAAGTAGATGCATATACATGTATTGTGATAAAAATATGCAGTGACATGTTTAATTCAACAGAAAGGTGTAGTTTGACCTTTTTGTGTGTGCACTGTTGGCACTATATGTCCTCATATATCACATTGCTATCCATTTCAACATCTGATTTGTTATGTTCTGCTTTTGAACTGAACCCTAAGGGCTTAGAAAGATATAGGAGTCACACCAGATTTGATTAGTGTAAACTAAAGTCAAACAAAATAATCTTGTGGAAGCTAACCTGTTAAAACAATGTATATAACACAATTGGCTCTCTGACAACAAACTCCTCAAGATCACCACAAATTTGAAAGTGGACCAGTATAGTTCAGCATACAACAGTTTTATATCAGGCTTGGATTTCACTAACTGAACTTCAGGTCTTGAATTAAATTTAAGTCTTTATTCCAGTGATCTGATTGGCTGCAGTATGACTTAAAATTGACCAATTAAATGTCTTAAATCTTGACATGAAAAGAAGCTGTGTCCTGGCTTTTTAAGGCTGCTGACTATTCCCCAATACCTCTCAAACCTAAGATCACCCAGTGGAGGAAGGTACTAGGCTTGACCTCAAATGTATTCCTCAGTCTCTTATATTTGGTGAGTGGGTTTTTTTTAGCAATCAGAGAATGCACTTGTTTCATTGTGACATGAATTGAACAAAAATATGTGCTGCCCTTAAATATTGCTCTGATAGCATCTTGAACAATACAATAACAATTAAACAACACACAAACTATACTAACTCTGGTCTTTTTGCCAAAATCATGTTTTGATGGTTCTCTTCTTTTTATTTTGCCTCCACCAAATGTTGTCCAGTTTGTATTCATTTACTTGAAAGCCATCTTGAACCAACTTGGATCCTGTTATTACTTACAGCACCTCATAAAACATTCTGCATTTGGCCTTAAACTCTCCAGATCACATAGATAAGGAGCAGAATAAAAATTCTTAATTTTATGTTGTGCCATTCAGAATATTATTTAAATCTTACCATGCCTAAATGAATAATAATAATAATAATAATAACAATAATAATAATAATAATAATGATATACATAAACAACTTCTTTTATTAGGGTATATCAGTTGGTATTATATACTGTTCTTCCTTGAGGCCGTCCGGACATATTATCAAAAGCAAAAAGTATACATGATAATGCATCAAAAGAGTAAATTGGAGAGTATGTATTTGACTATTTCAGTATTTAAAACAACAACTGCCCTTCAAGATTATGGCTACACAAATTTTGTTTTAAACACATTTAGATTTGTTTCTGATATGATGGTTTGGGGGAGTTCATTCCATAAAATAGTACCCAATTTTTAAACATTTTAACATCAGAATCATACATATGTGAAGTAGTATCATTGCCATATAGGCCAGTTTTTGAATGATGTACATATAATGGCATGTCATTTATAAGTAATATGAATAATATAGGCCAAAAAATAGATCCCTGTGGAACATTTTTCTTACACACACATGCAAACACAAGCAGATACACAGTATATAAACAACTATTCACATAAATGCTACATTGCTACAGAAAATGAATATGAAGCATAGATGGTGGGTGTTGTAACATGTACTTAATAAAAACACCATTTTTTTTAATTTCATCCATCTATCACACCTATTGTGGAAGGAAGAGATGCAGGAGCTGATTTAATATCATGTGTAATGTTATTCCAGACAAGCACACCTGAAAATTGAAAGCTTCTTTTTGAATAGCTCCTTTTTTGGCTTTGGTACTTTTGCCCTTTTAATGATCTTAGATTTGGGATACCAATGGATTCTCTTTCTTGGAAAATTGTGTTTAGGTAAGTGGGGGCAGATCTTGTAAACACCTTGTACATTATTTTGGCCTTTCTCAATAATATCTATTTCATATCTTGCTAATATATGTACTTTGAATATAAGCATTGCAGTTAAACATTTTCTGTTTGCTGATCAAGAATTATTTTACATGCCCTGTCCTGAACTCTGGAAATTTTTCTACTTCAGTCTGTATTTCCTCGCTTCTCTTCATCAATGCTGGGATTGGTGTTGTTTTTGACTCTTTAGATTATGTATTGGGCTTTGTTTGTACACAGGCCTTCTTTGGATCTCTCTTTTATTTCAGCATATTGTTTAATTGATTTTGGAGCATTTAGATTTGGCTTTGTGGTTCGCTAATTGTGTCATGCAGTTTACTCAACTCAGACTGACAGTCTCTGTACATTGGGAAATTGAAATTGTTTTGCTGCATATGTAATGGTCAGTATTCTCCATTATGTATTTATTGCAGTGGTCAGTATTCTTCATAATGTATTTACTGTAATGGTCAGTATTCTCCAGTTATAATGGTGAGCATTGTCCATAATGTATTTATTGCAGTGGTCAGTATTCTCCATAATATATTTATTGCAATGGTCAGTATTTTCCATAATGAATTTATTGCAATGGTCAGTATTCTCCATTATGTATTGTAATGGTCAGTATTCTTCATATTTATTGTCATGGTTATTATTCTCCATTATATATTTAATGCAATGGTCAGTATTCTTCAGTTATAATGGTCAGCATTCTCTGTAATGTTTTTGTTGTAGTTGTCATTATTCTCCCTAATGTATTTATTGCAATGGTCAGTATTCTTCATAACATATTTATTGCAATGGTCAGTATTCGCCATAATGTATTTATTGCAATGGTCAGTATTCTCCATAATGTATTTATTGCAATGGTCAGTATTCTCTATAATGTATTTATTGCAATGGTCAGTATTCTCCGTAACATATTTATTGTAATTGTCATTGTTCTTCCTAATGTATTTATTGCAATGGTCAGTATTCTCCATAATGTATTTATTGCAGTGGTCAGTATTCTCCATAATGTATTTATTGCAATGGTCAGTATTCTCCATAATGTATTTATTGCAATGGTCAGTAGTCTCCATAATGTATTTATTGCAATGGTCAGTATTCTTCCTATTATATTTATTGTAATGGTCAGTATTCTCCAAAACATATTTATTGTAATGGTCAGTATTCTCAATAATGTATTTATTCGCAGCCCACAGATCAATATTTGAATCGTCTATCTGCTATGGTAGCATGTATTGTAATGGTAGTTGTTCCAAAGTAGACCAGAAGAAATAGTTGTTGAAATAACACAAATTCCATGCAGATCCATTTCCAAGGTCAAAAATCATATATACAGTACTCAAAATAAATGAAAACTTATTTTTTTTATGCATTGTTGTGAATTTGGTCATATGCAAATAGCAAAGGGAGATAATTTAAGTTTTGTGCATTGTTTAGCAGTTTCCTTTATATTTGGTGGAAATATCATGGTACAGTATAAGTAGTTTTTATTTAGTGCTTATTTCAAGATATACTGTGTTTCTGTTACATAAATATTGATATGGTATATAAAAAATTGAAATGGAATTATAACATTTCCTACTATGCAGTGTATCACATGCTGGGTAAAACATGTATTGTGCCAGGATAAAGCTCACATCGGGGTTTAAAAGATATCTTGCCTGCTCTAAAATGGCACAATCCAAAATCTTTGCAAATCAGCTAAAGCAAGAAAACTAGGTCACTTTGATCTCCTTTTGCCCATGGTAAGTACAAATTAGTGCCCTCAATGAATACTAGACCCATCCAGTTTCATGACTGTACATAAAACAGTGTCAGAGAAAATGATCTAAATACAGAGATTTAACATAATCACTGGGCATGGAATATAGGTCACAGTGCCTTATGTTTGCTTGTGGTGAGTAGTACTCTTCAAGGTCAATATGTCTGTCCAGTTTCATGATGTATGACAGTGACAGAGAAGCTGACAAAAATGCAACAGCTTGGCATAATCACTGGGCAGTGAAAATATGTCACTGACCTACTTTTGCCTATGGTGAGTTGTACCCTCCAAAATGAATGGGATAAGTGTCATCAAGTTTGATGACTAATTGTAAGTATTGGTGGAAGTGAGCTAAATGTAAAATGTTGGCACGTCTATCAGTGACATTGACAACGATGTTGTCAGAAAAGTGATTCTTCTCTCTCCTGTGCTTCATGATCAGGAAACTAGCTATAAATAAGCAGTTCCTGATTTTTTTTCTCAGATCAAAGGTCATATTTTTACTACCTAGCAATGATATGGTTGTGCACTTTTCCAATCTTATACATAATACAAATGGAATCATATTCTTTCCTTGCAAACAAAACAGACGATTTTTTTATGATGTCCTGCATCCAGATATGATCACATCAGAATGACTAACTCAAGATTGCAGTTTGCACCAGAAGTTTGACCAATCAGAAAATAAGTCAGTGTCAGCTGGTGAAATGTTATGTGGATGAATTTATCCTGACCATGCATGTTATGTATTATCTTTGTTTCATGGGTAAAATGGTAAAATGGTCTCTGTTTAAACTATACTTTTAGCTTGGAGGGAATTTCAGTGTGTATATACCAGTGTGTACATTTTCTTTTACCAAATAAAGTTTGGGTGACTAAATAATAGTAACAAACAATATAGTCACACTAAATAGTTACAACAAAGGAAAAACTCCACTGGCCTTCGAGGTATAGTTTTTTTACATGTCAAGGGAAGCAACTCAAATTTTATTTCGAATTAGATCTGCCATCAGTTTTCTCCCTTATATACGGTAATACAGTGTTCATGAACCAATAGTAGAGAATGCTTTTTATTTTTAAAAATTCTTGAGTGAAGGAAAGAAAATTATGAAACTTATTCTTTAGATTATTTAGATTTTATGTTTATTATAATAAAAAGGACAGTCAATAACATTATGTCCCAAAGTGTTCTACCCTTTGACCTTGTATAAATTAGTTTTGCTTAAACTTTCCAAGACATGTTTACCATACTCAGTAATTGAAATTGTTTCATTTCATGGATCGATTGATCCATGTCAACCGTGTTTTCATATTGTAAATTCTTCTTGTATGATTGATACATGTTTGACTATGTCTGTAAATTTTCCATATTTCAGTTCCATAATTTTTTTTACTGAATAAATATTGTATTCTAGCCCATCTCTGGTCAATCCATTGTTTCATGACTACCAGCAAATATTGACAGACATGGATGGTATAAACCATGAAGAGTCACCATGGTCAGATCACAAGCATGTTAATTAACATTAATCCTCTAGTCTATAATTTGTGATTTTGCTGATTGATCACTAAATGCCAGTTGTCACTGAGTCAGTGGAGTTTTGAAAATTACCACCAATGGTTATCATAACAGTTAAGAAATGGTTTTAAATTGGCATTCATTTTAATGCTTAATTGATATGTTTATTGTGTTCAGTAAATGCTTCATGGTTCAGATGGACTCATCAAGTTAATTAGTGTGTTTCTTAATTCAGGGCATTGTACTTGGAGTATTGCAAACGTGTCAACATATTTTCAAGGTGTGCAGACACCACCAAAATGGTAGAAATAAGATTATGACAAGAGAAAGCATGATTGCAAATATGATCAAGAGAAGAGATTCAAAAAGTACCAGAAATGCTGGAAAAATGAACACTAATGGCTAAAATATGAACCTGACTTATTGTTGTGCAGTTTCTGCACTGAAGATTTGGAGTGCATGGGGTACTTCATACATTATTCTTGGTGAAATTTTATTGTTTTGAGTTGATTTTAATGAATAAAAAATGTTTAATCAGAACTGAATGGGCTTTTGTTTTATTTTAGCAGGATCCGCAAACTTTAGGCAAGATCAGTAAAAGTATTATTTTGGTGATCCGTTGGGTTAGTGAAAACTATTCCAAATTTTGAGCCCTGAGATCAAGGATCTTTGTAGTAATTCATGGTCAACTGTGATACACTGCTTTTAGGAAAAATTATTTCCAAGTTGGAGTCTATTTGATCAGTTAGACAGTTGTCCACAAGAAGAATGATATTTGTGCAATTTAAACTTTAATGTGATTGTATTGAGCTATTTCCCTTGTTAAACAAAGTTGATACATCAAATTCTAACACAAAATTTAATTGACATGACTTTGCCATAAGTAAACTTTTTAACTGTATTTGAGCAATAATTGTTTTGAAAAGCAGCAAAAAGTTTTATTCCTGATGAGCGTACAGTTGTTTTCTTTTATTTTTTTCTATCTGGTGTTACTTAAAAATGGTATCATCAAATTTTGCCTCTTTTGTATAAGTACATGTATCACTTTCTATTCATATTATCTGTATTGGTATCTGACCTCTGTATTAAGACTTTTTGTTGAAACCTTTTTCAAAACTAATTTGGTAGGCAAAATTTGTTGTTTCTTGGTTACACTAGTGAGACAGTCCCTTTCTTAAAGTAAGATCATATGTAATTTTATTTGCTAAAGATGTGACACCTTTTCTTGTATATTGCAGATTGCTGATTTATAACAGTCTCTAGAACCAGTCTATCCATTTCCTGGAACCAGGCTAACCAAAGTAGAAATGGATACAGAGGAGAGGGAAGATTGGAAGGCCAAATATGAGGCCTGCAGTGAAAAATTAGGCACCTTGGAAAAGCTATCATTAAGCGGTAAAACTACGTGACCATCGCATATTGATTTGCTAAGAGTATGGGCTGAAAAAATCAATTGACCAGAAAATACCAGCAATAATTAACATTTTAGGAATTTTGCATGGCAAATAATATTTTGTGTAACATGTGCAGAATTATGTATGGAATATAAAGAAAATGTTTTATAGATTTTTATAATGTTTTTGGAAATTGCAATGCCATGCAGGTAGAAAACCTTGGACTTTTAGCTCACCTGGCCATAAGAGCATATGATCCTTCATCCATTGTGCATCATGTGTTGTGCTTCAGTGGACAGTAGCTGTTTTAAAATTTTAACCAACTTTGTCACAGAGTTGACTTTATGAATGGCTTTCAGATTTGTACAAATGATGCTAATTTCCCTAAAATATAGCACTGTTATTAAAGGTAGTAAAAGCCCTTTAAAGACCACTTATTAAAAAAAAAACGTTAACAGGATTTGATCAGTTTTTATAGAACATTTAAATTATTTCATCTCAAACATCACTTTACTGAATGTTACCAAATTTGATAGAAAGCATCCTGGCATAGAGGGCTTTAAACTTTTGTACAACTAATGCCAATTCACCATAGGCACCATTTCTGAATATAAAAAAAACAAACAACTTTTAACCACTTTTTTAAAAAAACCCACTCAACAAGAGTTTGACCAGTTTTGATAGAATGCATCTGGGATTAGGGTACTTTAATGCCAATCTGTCTTTATGGCCACAGATGTTATAATAGAAAAACAATTAAACTACTTCTTATGAAAAAGTGCTGAACAGAATTTGATCAAACCTGGCATAAAGGGCTTTCAGATTTTATACAAATGATGCAAATCTACTATTGAAAGTAGAACAACATTGACACAACTTTATATTTAAAAACAACGGATGGACAGAATTTAACCAACTTTGACACAAAGCATGCTGGCATAGGGACCTTTCATTATTGAAGAAATTATACTTGTGTGCCATCAAATATGGATGAAGATTCCAAAACTACAGAAATTCTTCAAACTGCTTTTATTGTAATATTTTAATTTGATAGCATTAATAGAATTTCAAAAGAAAACATTCTGATTCTCCAGATTTTTCTTGGCCTTGCATTTAGCCATTAGGCTGATAGCAGCCAGTTGAGCTATTATAAGCACGCTTGGGCCTCTTGTTTGCACCTGTTATTTCTATCACTGTTTCCATAAATGTATTTGTTATTCACAGAATTTGCATTAGCACAAGTACTAAAAAAAGTCCACTTGTAGGAAAAGAGAATTCGCTTGGTTTTGTCCATCATCATATATATATATGATTGGAATCAATCGTCTTTCGACTCAGATTTGACAAAGCTAGGACCCTTTTTATTTCCCACCCAGGGAAATTGGTAGATGATACAGAAATGGGTCCCATCTGTATGTAATTTCCTAATTACATCCATCTGCTTCTGTCATCTTTTTGCATCTGGAACAAAACTCCCAAACCATTTGATATATTGTATGAAACATAGTATACCAGACAAGTGTCATTTGCCATACAGAATTTGTGAATATTAATATATTAATATTCTCATGGAAACTAGTTGTGAATGGTCATGCTTAAAAGTTTGCAGAGGATGACTTAAACATTATTTGAATTTTGTGTATGACATAGGTGCGTATGACTTGCTGAAATATCCTGCACACACAAAATTGTTATTGAAATGTTTTTCTTCAGTTTTCACATCTTGCTTCAGGTGTGGTATATTTATGTTAGTAATATGGCCTGTGGTCATGTGACTCTGAACTGGCTTAAGCAGACCGGTAAGACAAAGTGCTAATTTCAAGCAGCATAAAACTGAACATCATTTTTGATTCTGTCTGCAGGGTCAGTTGGTTTCAGACTTAGAAGTTCATTGACTGGGATTTGGGATTATACTATATGTGATCCAGAGTAATTCCAGAATGATTAAAAGACATTAATTGACTGTGTTTGGATTACTATAGATTACTTTTGACATTTTTTACTTTGATTCTTTTTGCAGGGTTGGTTCTGCTTCAATGTTTAAAGCCCAGATGGATTAGAGTCCATAACAACATTTCATCCAAAGTTATTCAAACATTATTAAAGATGTTAATTAAGTATGGTTGGATTACTAAAGAGTTTAATTGCATAAAACAGGGTCAGTTTAGCTATGGTATTTAATCTTTGTTGAGATGTAAAAGTGTGTGCTGTCTCATTTTGTCAGATGGATATACTGCACTCCCAAGGTTGTGCAGTATATCTATCCAAAATACTCATTCATATTTTCCCATACAAATGCAGTAACCTATAAATATTAACCCTGGGCCTGTATGGGAATGTATAGTTTTTATGCATATAAACTCTGGGTCTGTATGGAAATGTATAGTTTGTATGGAAATGTATATTTTGTGACTACAGACAAGGCATATTAACCCTGGGCCAGCATGAGAATGTATAGTTTGAGTGCATGTCACATGGATATTTTTAGGCAGCTGTTCCGTGGCCATTTATTATGCATATGTTTTACAGATATTTTGTCAGCAGATGTCACATGGATTTTTTTAGGCAAATGTTGAATGGATATTTTTTAGGCAGATACCACGTGAATATTTTTTAGGCAGATGTTGAACAGATATGTTTAGGTAGATATCAAATGGATATTTTTTAGGCAGATGTTGAATGGATATTTTTTAGGCAGATGTTGAATGGTGGCTTATAGCTTAAAGGTAAGTACATGTACACACCATGTTAGAAAGTTAATTTACTTCTTAATTAACTTTACTCTATTTTAATTTATAGGAGAATTTGGTATAGCAATGTGCAAGAACATGATGAAAAATTTATCAGAATTATTGCATCATTTTACCAACAATTACATTTATTTTCAGCTGTTAAAGAATATGAAGATGCTCTCAAAGTGTTGGCTGACACAGATCAGGAGGTAGGATTATACTAGTTTTGTAATCAAAGTCATGACTGATATCCATTTCTCCCCAAAGGTTGTTTGCAGAAAAACATTTTAATGTTCCTTTGGTTTTTCTCCTCAAATTTAACAAAACTGCTACACTTTAAATGATAATTGACAGAAACCTTATTGAGCCTTAATTCAAGAAATGGTTATGTTGTCTTGCTTGTGAATGGCAGGACATAGGTGTCACTTGTCTGGTAATAGCAGGTGTGGTGACAGTATCTTCATCATCAGAAGTGTTGGATATTGTGTTTAGGTGTTTGAAATTAACATATCCTTAGCAGTGTTGGATATTGTGTTTAGGTGTTTGAAAGTAACATATCCTCAGCAGTGTGGGATATTGTGTTTAGGTGTTTGAAAATAACATATCCTCAGCAGTGTGGGATATTGTGTTTAGGTGTTTGAAACTAACATATCCTCAGCAGTGTGGGATATTGTGTTTAGGTGTTTGAAATTAACATATCCTCAGCAGTGTGGGATACCATGTTTAGGTGTTTGAAATTAACATATCCTCAGCAGTATGGGATATTGTGTGTAGGTGTTTGAAATTAACATATCCTCAACAGTGTTGGATATTGTGTTTAGGTGTTTGAAAGTAACATATCCTCTACATGAACAGCTGTATTTAAATGAAACTTTGGTAAAATATTGCAGTATATCTAAGCTTAATACTCAGTTATATTTTGCCTGAGAAGGGTGTCGTAATACCCTTCACATGTGAGATGCCACATTCTGCAGAACACTGGTCCAAAAGACCGTCAGACACTGTGGTCAGTGTTTTCTACTGATTTTCACCAGCAATACATGCTGCAACATTGAGACTTGAAACTTAATGGTCCGAATTATATCCAGAATTATAGATAGGGTCAAAAGTCAAGGTCAGTCTGGGGTGAGAGAACTGTAAATATATTAATTGAAATATTAATTACCCTGTTGATATCAAAGGTTTCTTGCAAGATTTAGTGTGTTTATGATATGGTCCTATGTCTGACATGCATTGTGTGTTCATACATCAACTTTTGCTATTTTCAGTTTCTTGTCAAAAACCACTGCACCAGTTTCAGCCAAACTTGGCAGGGAGCATTGCATGGAGAGCTTACAGTTGGTACCAATGATCTCAAACCAAAAATAGAAATGGCTGCCATTGCTGAAACTTGGAAAGACTTAAAGTTACTACATCTCTAAAGCCTCTCAACATAATTTGATCAAATTTGACATAAAGCATCTGGGTATAAAGGGCTTTAAAACTGAACAAAATAATGCAGATTGGACTGCAAGTATGGCCACATTTACTAAAATGAAAGAAAACAAACTTTAAGTGATTTTTCAGAAAGCACTCAATAGAATTTGACTAATTTATATGGAAAGAATGCTTTCAGATTTGTGCATGTGATACCTAGGTACCACCAAATTTGGCAACATTACTAAATATATACAATCTACAAATTACAAACTGTTCAAAAGAATTTTACAAAATTTGACATTAAACATTCTGCTTTGAAGGTTTTTCAGATTTATACAAACAGTGCTGATCCACCATCAAATATGGACACATTGCTCAAACAGGCAAACATTTAAACAATTGAAAAAAAACCCCACAAAATGTTTAACAGGTTTTTACCAACTGTAACAGAAAACATCTAGAATAAATGCCTTTCATTATTTTGGCCCCACTTGATGAAGTTGGTGTGGTCCTATAGTAATTGCATCCTGCCAGTCATCCATACATTCTCCATCAACAAATTTATTTCCACATGATGACTTTATTGGGAATTGTTGGATTTTAACCATATATGGTATACAGCTTTATATTGATACAATCTCAGAAGTATTTATTTCCAGATTTTCCCATTCATCATAAGTTATAGTAACAGATTTCCTATTCCTCTGTATTCCTGTACTGATGAGACCTTTAATGTGTTCGATTTCCAGCATTCCACAACATCATGATTGCCCCTCATCCTCTGCAGCATAACTTGACCAGTGTTGGATTTAGCCATTTTGGTATGAGGCCTTAAATTGATGAGGCCTTGAACTAGTTTAGTTTTTCCAGCTGTGCATGAGATCATTTACATAGTTCTGCTCCCAGTTGTTTGTTCTCCTGACTTTGGTTTTTGCAGCATGACTTTACCAAGAATTGTTGGATTTCAACCATATATAGCATATATATGAAGCCTTGTATGAGTTTAATATTTGATTAATTCTACATTGTCATTTACAAGAGTTATGGACCCTTGTTGCTCCTTTTCATTTGGATATTTATTGTTTATCATCCAGCATTCCATCTCCTCATTTAGAGAAGTTACCTGCCCTGATTACCCACTCCCCTAACTTTGGTTTCCCAATGTAAATTTCTCATTTTAAGGCCATGCAGTGTAAACTATAGTATGACAGGCTCTTTGTGATTCACCCATTGGTAAATGCTCTTGTTTTGATAAATGTTGCTGATGCGGCATCAACAATGAATCATAGGTTTAGTGTTTTACAGCATAGTAACACAAGTATTTCATTATTACCAATGTAATTGGAATAAAGTGCCTTTCCCAATAGCACACCACTGTAACTGATCCAGACTCATCACAAAGTAGGATTCTAAAATCTGCACCCTTTTGGTCACAAGTCTAGCTTGTTAACCATTGGGCTGCCGCAGTTGCAATCTCAATTAGTTGCCACTTACGATATGCAGGAGAGAAAATCGGGCCTATTCTCCGTATCTGAGTCTGTAGGGGATCTAATATAGATGAAGATACAAAATACAGATAAAATCTTGAAACAGTTGTTTTCATAACATATGCAATCAACAGCATTGGAAGAGATTTCATAAGAAAGCATCCTACTGACCCAGATTTCAAGGTCAGTTGCTCTTGCATTTGGCTTTAGATACATATCAGCAAAGTGAGTGATATCAGGCCCACTTGGATCTTATGTAGATGATTGGTTTAAATGTATCTTTTCAGTTAAAAGAATGTATGAGGAAACTGGAGGAAAAAGAGAAGGAAATAAAGGAACTGAGCCAGTGTAAGTGAAGTAGAATAATTTAAGAAAATATTCCATCTGATTTGATATTCAGAATTTGACATCTCAATTAAATTGATGATATTTACTTGTATTGAGTGAATAATGGATATATTTCATCATGTGTGTGAAAAGTTCTGGAGTTTTCACCACTGAGATGAAATATATCCATTATTCACTCAGAACAAGCAAATTTTCTTTTTATTTTATGCTTGAAGGTGTTTGCTAGCTCTGTTGTTTATCAGGTTGAAAAAGCAGATTACTTAACAGTAATGTCAGCTGTGCACTGTTTATGTTCTGATGTGTTTTGTGAACATTTGCACAGAATATATTATTAGCATAATTCTCTTCCCTAATTCAAGATAAGTAAGCACATATTTGGAAAATAAAAGTTTTAAAAAAATTAGGTTTATAGTGGAATTTGAACCTGGTTTTCTCGCATGGCAGGTCAACGTGTTTCCACTGCACCATGCAATTGACAGCATGGTGTATGAATTTCTTTGGTCATTATGTTATCTGTATCTGTTCTGGAGTGAAAAAATTCAAATGATAATCCACTCCTGCGAATTATCAAAATTTTTCCCTTGGAAAATCCACTGATTCACAGACAAGCATAAAGTAAATGGTACTTTTATTTCATTATTTTTTGTGGGATACCAATTTTCATGGATTTTGTGGATGTTTTTAAACCACAGATTTAAAGAACCAACAAACAGTTATCCAGTTGTTCAAATAATGACTAATTTTCCTATTCATGATTCTAAGTACCTACAAAACTGTAAGATGTTAAAGAAACTCTTAATTCAATTTTGCTGTGGCAAAAATTCACTGCAGATGTCATTGTAAGGATTTATATAAATTTCATGGAAAGGCAAGCTCTAGGACAACCATCACAGTGTTATTTGAATAAAAAATCTTGCACCAAGGATCATGATTTATCCAGACATGCTAAAATGAGAGAAGGATGTAAATTGGCAAAATAGTACTGCATGAAAAACTGACAGAGGAAAACTTTATTATTAACTTTCAGTGATTGAGCCAGCTGTTGTGGAATATGATAAACTGCAGGAAGAAATCCTGATTGAAAAGGAGTGTAAAGAAGAAGCAGTAAAGTATGCCACACAGGTAAAACACCTATTATTGTATGACACACAGGTAAAACACCTATTATTGTATGACACACAGGTAAAACAACCATTATTGTACAACACACAGGTGAAACACCTATTATTGTATGCCACAAAAGTAAAACACCTATTATTGTATGCCACACAGGTAAAACACCTATTATTCTATGCCACAAAGGTAAAACACCTATTATTGTATGACACACAGGTAAAACACCTATTATTGTATGACACACAGGTAAAACAACTATTATTTTATGCCACATAGGTAATATCTGGCTTGCATTTAAGACAAGAAAGACACATTGATTTTAGGGCAAGAGATCAAGGATCAGTGTTACTTGGACTGAAAGAAGGAAAATTTGTTTCCATAAAACTATTTAACCCATTTCAGACAGGATGATTCCAGTCATATTTTACCTTTTAGAGGGATACAGTTCTGTTCATATGTTCACTAAGTATGCATTTAACTGTGTAATACATCACTATTTTACGTGTACTTTTTTGAAAAGAAGGAAATGAAGGTAAAAGGTACACAAATCCTATATCATACATTGACAGCACGAGTTTTTTTAAAACAAAAAACTGGTAAATATACTTAACTTTAAGTTGAAATTTAACATGCAGAAATCAAAATGATGGTCAGTGCTGAAGGGGCAAGTGATGGCAATGATGTTCTTGCTGAATAACTTGAAATTATAGACAATGTTGTGGGGAAGATTAATATTTTAGGTGGTGGGGATTGTTATCTTGACTTCATGAAAATGAACAGTTGACAGTTAATCTCAAAAATTTGATTTCGAAAATGAGTTTTAACATGCACAGATAGATCAACATGGCAGATGCCACTGAAGCGTCAGTTGATAGTAGTGATATGGATGCCAAGTCTGATGAAAATATAGACCATTTTGTGGCATAAAGTGACATTTTAGGCAGTGCAGATCATGACCTTGACTTTTCAGCTAAATGTACAGAGATGATGATAACTGGTTAGTAGAAAATTTGATTTCAAACCTGATTATTTACATGCAGAAATCAAAATGGTGGACAGTACTGAAGCAGCAAGTGATGGCAGTGATTCAGATGCTGATTTGATGCAAATACAGACATTATCTGGGGGGAATTGATATTTTAGGCATTGGGGATCATGATCTTGACCATATAGAAATGAACTGAGCAGATGATATTAGTTAGTTAATTGGTATTTTTGAGTCAGATTTAAACATTGAAGATTTTAATGGTTTTCAAGACTGGACATTTTGGGAACCTCATTGCTCATAAACTTCACCCATATACCTAGGTTGGATGTGTGCAAAATATTGCGAAATTTTATTCATACCTGGAAATGGACCAAAATAAATCTAACAAAACTATGATATTTTCACATTAGAACTTACAGTCAAACCCACTTATCTCAACCTCAGTTATCTTGAGAACCCGTATATGTCGAGTGTTTTGGTCCGGTCCCAAAAAAATCCTTCTTTGTTATGCTATTTTTACCCCGCTTATCTCGACCACTGTTAAGTCGATAACCCCTTTATGTTAGGCATAAGTTTTGGTCCGAAGTAACATGTGGACCTGCTCAATTTGATGAAATGCAACTTTTAACGTCCATCTCAGAGCAATTTTACAAGAAATGATCTGGCATTTCCGCTATTACTGGTACCTTCTACCGGCAGTGAAAGGAAAAAAAGTCACTACAAGACCAAATTTTACCGGTAAAATGCTGATCAGGCAATCTCATCAATGCATGGTTTATCACTTGTGTAGAGTGGAGAAGATTATATTGTAAAACAATACTTTAGAATAAGGAAATTGAATGAATGCGTTTCTGACCTTTACATAAGCTGCGTTCAAAATGGACATTATCACATGTCAACACCACAACAGTATAGTTGTCCCACACATCATCGCAAATTTGATCTTATCTGTAACTTGGAAAATTATCAGGTTAAATACCTAATTTGTTTTACACAACATATTTAAAACAAATTTGGTAATAGTTAAAGTGTTTCCATGCTTGGTGTGAGTGTAAGCCTTCAACTTCAGCATGGCTAGATCACGTGACTCACAATAATCTATAAATAGAAACCCACAAAATTCCAAACTACGCTGCCCCCCACCCCAGTGGTTATTAATTTGTTTTGAATAAGAGCAAATAAAAGCACCAGCAGTATTGTAAAAAAACAAATCCTAAGCGCCCAGTATTTTTTAAAATGAAATTGTCGATCACAGTAACATGATTACATACTCTTCAACACAAACGGAATGAAGCAAAAAGCGACAGATAGGATTAAAATTTGAAATAGACAGAGGAGTGCTTTCATTTGTATTGTTTTTGTCTTGAATATCAAAGTCTCGCAATCCATCAGAGAGATTAGCCAACCCTCCTTCTGGTGTTGTGTTCTTGCCAACGGTCACTGATCAGAGTCGGGAGGGATATGGGACTACAACTGTACGAATGGAATAAGTTGGCTTCATACAGAATTTGATGTTGGGATAGTTAACTTTAAAGACTTCAAACACATTTTTACAGTTTGTCCCACATGAATACCAACAGCCACATCTTTTTACAGTAAAGAAGCAAATTTTATCAGTAAAAACTGGCATATGCTGGTGTAAAGGAACCTCTGATGATAAAAAAAAAACCTATTGATTTTCACACACAATATTGGTCAGTTATATTTTGCTGCTAATCACAAGTCAACGCTAATGAAAGAAAATACTTATAAAAAAGTCTAGTCCTACATGTACTTCAGTTGGCCTAGATTTTGGATAGCGTGAGAAAATCATTGTCTAGCTGAGGCTACCAAAGGGATGAGGCTATTCACAGGGAAATAAAAACAACTTTAGACCACTGACATTGTTGCAGTAACTTATTGTTGTAAAAATGTGTGACTTGTTACTTAATCTCATTTAAAAGACATCCAGTCTTCTTTTTCTGCAACCAGACATGACTGAATTATTATTTTTATTGTGCATTAGAAATGCCATTTGTTTTTAGAAACAAAACTCCTCATGACTGGTACTTCAGATGCATAATCATTGTTCTGCAGTAGATTTATCAACTAAACCCTGATATCTCGGGACCCGGTTATGTTGATGATTTTTTGACACCCCCGACGTAATCGAGATAACCGGGTTTGACTGTAGTATGGAATTAAAATCCTGAAACAAAATTAACAGATTTGTAAGATTTTCCAGTAAGGATCTGTTCAGCATCCTCTCCAATTTTCACATGAGTAAATGTAATAAAATTGCAATAACCTTGGAGATTCTTGATGGATTTTTTTTTCACTGTCTTAAATGGTGTCAAATTCCAAACATTTCATACCCTTGCATATCAGAGGTAAAACAAATATTGCAGACAGAAAAATTGCATTGAAAGTAAGTTCTAAAAAATGGAATCATGTTTTTTAATTTGCTTAACTGTAAACTGAATTTCTTTCACATCTGAAATGTTGAATGAAAAATATGACTTTAAAGAAAATTTTATTCTTTTTAAAATGGTGTATAACTTTGTAAACTTATTTCAAAAACTTATTTATAAAACCAGATTTGCTGATACACAACTAAAGGGTTGAGATCTGTACCATATGCCTGTACTCAACATTGTACCATATGCCTGTACTCAACATTGTACCATATGCATGTACTCGACATTGTACCATATGCCTGTACTCGACATTGTACCATATGCCTGTACTTGACTTTGTACCATATGCCTGTACTCAACATTGTACCATATGCCTGTACTCAGCATTGTAAATGCCTTGTATCTGAAACCAGAAAGACATTGATTCAAGTTTTGGTAAAAAGGTCAAATGTCAAAGGGAGTCCAAGAAGGTAAACAGTTTGCGGAAAATAACTCCTATGCCACAAACCAAGCTTTATGCATGACAACATTTGGGATAAAAAGTGCACAATAGACCAAAGGTCAATGTGACCAAGACTGAAAAAAGAAAAATGGTTTCCACAGATGACTCAAATTCTTGTACCTTGACTAAATTTTGTGGATGGCTTACTCTTAGACAAGTAAGGCACCTATTGATTTGGATTCAAACGGTCAAGTGTCCATCCAACAAAAGTAGGGTTTAATTAAAAGGTCTAATATCTATCCTTACGTTGTTTATTTGACAGTTGATACTGACGTTCAGTCTGTATTTCTGTATTGCACACAGAGACTGAACCATGTTAGGTATTTTAACTGACATCCACATGTCAGTATTTTTAGCTGCATAGAAATGTAACCTTTATGAGTCCCATATTGTCTAGAATTTTATTTAGATTTTGTAGATAAACACAATTTGGAAGGTACAAAAGAAGGGGTGGATATAATACATAGAAACCACATCTGTGTTTTGTTTAGAGCTAGATGAAAGAACTCATTTTTATGTGGCATTTAAATGTTTCAGACTGAAGGCTTTTTGATGTATCCCAATGCCACATCAGACTTGTTCTTTCCACATAGTCAGAATATAGCACATGTAGTTTGTGAATATACAGTTATTGACCATCTGTTGAGGTAAATATGAAGGTTTATGAAGCAGTAAATCTCATATTCATCTACACTTCATGTTAGTCAATATGACAAGTTTACTGGATAATAAAAGTTAATATTCACCAAAAAGAAAGGTCCATAATTATTTTTATTACATGACGTTATGCAAAATTTTGAAATTGAACTAGTTTCGGCATAGTAAAAATATAATTTCAACTGCACAATTCCACAAAAAATACATTATGACATAATGACAGTGCAATATCAGAAATTACAGCAAATCATACTGTGTCAGCCAGTGAAAAGCATCTCTTGCAGGAATCATATAATTAATGTATTAGCATCAAAAAAGGGCAAAACACATCAGTGCATGATGACAGAATGATACAGTTATGTGCACATGTTGACCTCATATTGTTTGTAAGTTCAAAACAATTCATCAAAAGTTATGGGGCTAGTTGCAAACAGAGCAGTTGTATCGAGTGTACATTAACACCAGTAGGGGACATAACTCTTAAAAACTACTTGATGGAGCAACCAAAATAACATGCATAGGTTGACTTCATTTCAATAATGTCTGCTGAATTTCAGGGCAATTCATCAGAAGTTGTGGAACTAGTTGAAACATAGACAGTATCACATGTAGCATGTACATTTAACTAGTGCTGAACAAAATATTCATCAATCAGCTTTTGATACGTAGGAGTGCAAGATAGTTAACTACAAAATTGCTGCTGAACTAGTTGCTCCACACAACCCTATGCTTTAAATAGTTTTCATTTGTAAATGTATTTGCTTATACACTAAAGAAGAGTTGATGTTTATGTATATAATCCATTGACAACAATGTGTATGAAATTAGCATTACATCATTGGTTGTGGCATCTTTCCAGCTTGACATGTTTTAACGCTTCATAGACACATGTAGGTCCTACAATGTATATGGCATAGTCTGTGCCCAAATAGAACAATAGAACCAATGCAACAAAGATATGTTACAGTGTATATAGCACAGTCTGTGCCCAAATAGAACAATGGAACCAATACAACGAAGATTTGTTACAGTGTATATTTCAAAGTGTCCAAGTAGAACACTGAAACCAATACAATAAAGATGTGTTAGAGTGTATAAGGCACAGTTTGTGCCCAGATAGAACAATGGAACCAATAACAGTGAAGATCTTTTATAAAAGGGTATACAGATGATATGGCATTCACAATAAATACAGGTGATATGGTATTCACAATGAATACAATTGACATAGTATTCACAATGAATACAGATGACATGGTATTCACAGTGAATACAGATGAAATGGTTTCCACACGGAATAATTATGGCATCATATTCACAGTGGAAACCGACAGCACTGCATTCATTTTTCTTATCAGCTTGAGCGCATAATTCAGACTCAACTTTTTATGCCCCCCACCCCACCCCACCCCACCCCACCCCAAATGCAGATGAGGTATTTATTGTTTCCTTAATCTGTGCAGCCGTCTGTCTCTTTTTGCTTTTAGATCAGTTTTCAGGCACAATGATGGGGCATTTATATTTAGTGAACACATTTCCAGTTCTGTCATTGGTATAACATTTTATGAGTCATCTTATAATAATAATAATGACTTTATTTAAAGAGGGTAGCACAATTAGCTAAGAACTAATCTACCTTGAGGCCCTGATACAAAGGAATTTATTTTAGCTGCATCTCTGAAGCCACTGGATATACTGGGTTTGGAGGAAGGAAATAGAGTGGTCATTTCTAATCTCAACTGGAATACTATTCCGGAGCAAAGTTACAGAGTATTGGAAACTTTTTCAAAATAATTCCTTATTTGGTTTGGGAATTTTATACTGTTTGGTAGACATGGATCGCAGGTGGGGGTATCTTAAGTTGAAATGTCCATATGTAACAGCTTTCACCATTATGTAAATTAATACACTTTTTGCATTATAATAAAAAGTGATTAGTTTATGTGTGTACTTGGTCCAAGAGCTTAATGAATACATTGCTTATTGTTTGCATTAATTTGTGAAGTTTTTATCAGAAATTTAATGCAACTTATTGTTTATTGCTAGGTGGTACAGGAGAACAAAAAATTGAAACGGCAAAGTCAGGATCTGTTGAAATATTTGGGAAATAATTCACCACTGGATATACCGGTTGCCATTTTTGAGGCCCCAGAGGAAGATGATTCATCAGCAGAATATGCCAATGCACTCAATGAGAAAATCAACGGTAATCCTACCACCATTACACACACCAACCCCATTCTTGATCCTTTCCACAATATTACTAATCCATGCAATGAGCTGTCTTTCTGTGGGAAATTTTCCACAATATTACTAATCCATGCAATGAGCTGTCTTTCTGTGGGAAATTTTCCACAATATTACTAATCCATGCAACGAGCTGTCTTTCTGTGGGAAATTTTCCACAATATTACTAATCCATGCAACCAGCTGTCTTTCTGTGGAAAATTTTCCACAATATTACTAATCCATGCAACCAGCTGTCTTTCTGTGGGAAATTTTTGACAATATTCTGCACATCAGTGTGTGAAATGGTCATGAAATATCAGCAATGTATTACCAGTCACTTTTTGTTAAGCATATTGGAAAAACCTCACCTGTGCTAGATCAACCTTCTTATTGAGCCACATACCCTCTGTCTTCCTCATTTGATTAGGAATTACTAGTATAAATA